>CAUYPK010126416.1:0-11176 GCA_963574355.1 Loris lydekkerianus
GGTTGGGTGGGGGTTGGGTGGGGGGGTGGTTTGGTTGGGTGGTGGGGATGATGGATGGATGGATAGATGGATGGGTGGGTGGATGGGAGAGTAGGTGGGTGGATGGATGGATGGATAGGTGGATGAGAAGATGGATGGATGGATGGGAGGGTGGGTGGATGAACGGATGGATGGATGGGTGGGTGGGTGGATGGATGGGTGGATGGATGGGTGGGTGGGACAATGGATGGATGGATGGATGGATGGATGGATGAATGGGTGGGTGGATGGATGGGAGGATGGATGGGAGGATAGATGGGTGGGTGGATGGGAGGGTGGGTGGATGGATGGATGAATGGATGGATGGGAAAGTAGATGGGACAGTGGATGGATGGGTGGGTGGGATGATGGATGGGTGGATGGATGGATAGATGGATGGGTGGGTGGATGGGAAGATGTATGAATGGATGGGAGGGTAGGTGGACGAACGGATGGATGGATGGATGGATGTATGGATGGTGGGTGGATGGATGGATGGATGAATGGGTGGATTGATGGATGGATGGGTAGACAAATGGGTGGGTGGATGCAGGGTGAGTGGGAGGATGGATGGGTGGGTGGATTGGAGGGTGGATGGGTTGGTGGGTGGATGGGAAGATAGATGGGTGGAAGGGAGGGTGGATGAATGAATGGGTGGGTGGGTAGATGAATGGGTAGGTGGATGGTGGGTGAGTAGGAGAATGAATGGGTGGGTAGGTCGATGGGATGGTGGGTGGATGAATGGATGGACGGGTAGATAAATGGGTGGGTGGATGGAGGGTCAGTGGGAGGATGGATGGGTGGGTGGAGGTGTGGGTGGAGGGGAGGGAGCATGGGTGAGTAGATGGGAAGAGAGATGTATGAATGGATGAGTCATAGGAAGACCGATGGGTGGATGGGAGGGTGGATGGATGAATGGGTGGGTGGGTGGGTGGATGGACGTTTGGATGGGTGGATGGGTGGATGGTTGGAAGGATGGATGGATGGGAAGGTGGATGGGAGGGCAGATGGATAAGTGGGTGGAATGGATGGGTGGGTCAACAGGTGGATGGATGGGGGGTGGATTGGAGGGTGGATGTGAGGATGGAAGGTTGGATAGATGGGTGGGAGGAGGGATGTATGGATGGATGAGGGGATGGGAGGATGAATGAGTAGTGGAGGTGGATGGGTGGTTGGATGGGTGGATGGGAGGATGGGTGGGTGGATGGTGGGATAGGGGAGGGGTGGATGGATGGATGGGTGAACAAATGAAATCTCTCAGGGTCCAGAGGTGTGCCTTCTGTAGCAAGTCCACAGAGCTCCCGCCTCACAAGGACTCACTATGTGCAGGTACACACCAAGCCCTAAGTAGCCACACCTCACTGGAAGGCAAGCACTCACTTCACTCTGTCCAGGCATGAGGAAGCAAGGACCCAGCAAGGATGGAAGCCTTCCTCAGACTCCTCAGCCAGATAGGGGCAGAGGTGTAGTATGGCGCTAGCAGCAAGCCAATGCTGTCATCACTTCATAATGGTATGGCCACTTTTTGCAACGTGGAGACTGTTGCTTTTTGGAGAGAACTTGGTCATGAGTAACAGAAAAATTAGAGCTCCCTAAGTGATGTCATGGCTCCAGGGAGGAACCTAGGTGTGCCGTCTTCCCTGCTGAGTGTCCCAAGGGCAGAACTCTTCCCCTTCCCCCACACCCTCCAGTGAGTTCATCACGTACAAATATTTTTAATTATTTGCCTATAAAGTTCTCTGATTTTTGACAAATGTAGGTTGTCAACTATCCATCCTTACAGCATCGTACAAAATGGTCTCATCTAAAATGTGCACCATGCTCTTCCCCCAAATCCCTGGCAACCACTGGTCTTTTTTTTTTTTTTTTTTAACCATCATTATAGTTTTGGTTTGAATACAATTTTGATTACTTTTATTTAATCTCTAAGAGCCAAACAATTACAGAATATTGTGCAGCCACTATAAATTATGATTATGATGCTATTGCATCAAGGAAAATACTCAAGATTTACTGGTCTAGAAAGTGCATAGACACAGTATAATTGAACATCTTCAATATGAAATGTTTTAGAACAGTTTTACTGAGGTGTAGTTGATATACCACAAATTTCACATGTTTAAGTGTATGACTGGTCAGTTTTGACATACATTCACACCCGTGATGCCATCACCTCTGTCGGACAGTGCATATAACCACATCCATCCCTCACACGGGTCTCTTGATGTCCCTTTGGCGCCTTCCCCTCCTGCCCTTCCCCACTCAAGAGGTAACCACAATCTCTTTTCTGTCAGTGGTTTGGTTTGCATCTTGTAGGGTTTTATTTAAGCTGCCCAAGCAGTATGTGCCCTTCCCGTTGGCTGGTCTCTCTCACTCAGCATTAAGCACTTCGAGATTCATCCCCAAGGTGCCTGCGACCGCAGGGGCTGCCTTTGTGGGCTCATGCACCTACCTGTGGACGGACAGCGGGGTTGTTTTCAGTTTGAGGCTTTTATAATACAAATAAAATCGCTAGAAACAGCTGTGTACAAGTCTTTGTGTGGACACACCCTTCTCTTCTCTCAGGTAAATACCCAGGAGTGTCTGGGTCACATGGTAGGTGTACATTCAACTTTTGCAGAGCTTTTGCTAAACTGTTTTCCAAAGGGCTGCACAGTTCTTCATCCTCTCCAGCGGTCTGTGAGAGCCCGGTTGTTTCACAGGCTTGCGGACACTTGACCAGGTCGACCCTGTTAATTTCAGCCATTCTGGGAAGCATGTGGTGATCTCTCACTACAATTTGAAGTTAAGAATCTTATATGTGCTTATCTGCCACCCATGCATCTTCTTTGGCAAAATGTCTAAAATCTTTTGCCCACTACTCACTGGGTTATCTGAGTGGGGGGTTTTTATTGAGATCTAAAAGTTATTTATACACTCTCAGGGGTTCTCAAACTGTGGCCCGCAGGCCACGTGAGGCAGTGTGTTTTTTTTACTTCAAACTAAGATATGTGCTGTGTGCATAGGAATTTGTTCATAGTTGTTGTTTTTTTTTTTAACTATAGTCCAGCCCTCCAATGGTCTGAGGGACAGTGAACTGGCCCCCTGTTTAAAAAGTTTGAGGACCTCTGCATCTAGATAGATACCAGCCCTTCATCAGCAATATCCTTAGTGAATGCCTTCTCTCAGCATGCCCCTTATATCTTTTCATCGTCTTTACAGAGTCTTTGGAAGCACCGAGGGTTTTAAATTTGATGAAGCACAATTTATCAGTCAACTCTTTTATTGATCATGCCTTGGATGTTATATGTAAGAAGTCTGCCTAATGAAAGGTTACACAAATATTTTCTTTTAGAAAGGTTATAGCTTTCAGTATATGGTCCGTTTTGAGTTAATATCTGTATAATGATGTGAAGTATTATGGCTGGAAATTCATTTAGTGTGTGTGGCCATCCAGCTGCTGTGCCAATGATCCACAGAGCTCTCCTTTCTTCTTTGCAATACCTTTGCTCCGTTGTTAAAAGTTTATGGTTTATACGCATAGGAGTTTATTTCTGGACTCTATTCTGTTTCACTGACCTATTTGTCTATATGCTAATATCATACTGCTCTAATTACTGTAGATTTGTGATAATTCTTGATATCAGCTAGTGTTATCTGTGAATAAAAACCGTTTCATTTTTCCTTTCCAATCTAGATTATTTTTAAATTTATTTTTCTTCCATATTTCACTGGGTATGAATTCCAGGACAATGCTGATCAGAAGTGGTGAGAGCAGATATCCTGGTCTCGTTCCTGATTGCGGGGGAAAGTGTCCAGTCTTTCAGCATGATGTCACCTGCAGGCTTTTCGTAAATCCCTTTAACACGAGGAGGGAGTTCTCTCCTGCTTTCAGTTTGCTGAGAGCCTTATCATACATGGATGTTGAATTTTGTTAAGTGCTTTTTCCTGCATTTATCAAGGTAATTATATGGCTTGTGTTCTTCAGTCTATTAATGTGCTAAATTACATTAATTTTCAATGTTAAGCCAGCCCTAGATTACTGGAATAAACTCCATTTGGTCACAATTTTAGCACATTCTTGGATTCAATTCACCAGAATTCTGTTTAAGATTTTTGCATCTGTGTTCCTGAGGGACGTCGGTCCACACTTTTCTTTTCTCATCATATTTTTGTATGGTTTGGGCATCAAGGTGATACTAGCCTCAGAGAAAGAGTTAAAAGTATTCCTTCCTTTTTAATTTTTTCTTTTTTGGCAGAGTTTGTGTAGGACTAGCATTACTGTCTCGGATCTTTGCTGGAATTCCCCAGTGAAGCCACCTGCACTTGCACTTTGCTTTGTGGGAAGGTTTTGTTTGGTTTGGTTTTAATTATAATTTTATTTCTTTAATATATAGGGCTATTGGAGTTATTTCTTTTTTTTTTTTATATTTTGGGTAATGTGAAGGTGCAGACAACTGACCTTCTCAAAGAACCAGGTTTTGGTTTCATTAATTTTTTCACTGGAGTTTTGTTCTGTCATTTTATCAGCGATTTTCCTTCTTTTCTGCTTATTTTAGAGTTAATTTGCTCTTCTCTTCCTTTCCTGATTTTGTAAGGTAGAAAGAAGGTCATTGACATGATGTCTCCTTTCTAAGGTGAGTTCAGCGCTATAGGCTCCCAAGCGTTGCCTTGGCACGGACACCCTGCAGACGTCTCCCTGAGGGTCTGTCTCCTGTCTGCCCTTCTCTGCCATCTATTTCAGCCTCTGTACCTTGGACTGAACTTGGAAATCCACCCTGTGTCCAATACTGACCAGTCAGGAAAAGGAAGCCACACTGGCTGTTTCAGAGTAGGTGCAGAGAACTGGTTTGGCAGGTGCTGGGAGGGTGGGAAGAGCAGGTGGCTGAGATGCCTCACATACCAGTGGGGCTGGGGAATCAGCACCCTGGAGCAGAGAAAGGAGAGGCTTCTGAGGGAGTTTGGCAGAGTGGGTACTGGGGTGTCAGTCACAGCTGGGCGAGAGCAGCTCTGTGGCTACAGAGACCCTGAGAGAAGCTGGCAAAGGAATGGAAATCTCTCCCCACCTGTCAGTGGTGTCACAACTGTTGTCCTCTGAGAAGGCTCCAGCAGTGGTGCCTGGTGCTTGTAACCATGCCTCATGCCCAGATCTTGGCTTCTAAACACCATACTCCATAAAAGGAACTGTAGCTCCTTACAGGAGCAGTCAAGTTTCTGAGAATGGAAATTACAAGATAAAACTGGAGAATTTTGTGGTGCCACAAAATGGGCATGGACAGCCCCGTGGACAGAAGAGGTGGTGTTGGCAGGAGACCCTAGAAGGGATGGGGGTGTCATCTCCCAGAATAGGGCCAACGCGTGGAGCCAGTGGTCACGCGGGTCTGTCTCTCTCCCTGACCTCCTCCGTGCAGCAGTCATCCCAGTTTTGAAGGACTGGCTACAGGAGGGCGCTCCCACCAGGGGTGCAGTCTGGGAATCAGAGGTCACGACTGGCCCCAAGGTTCTGTGCCATTAAGTCAGAGGAAGGACTTGAGGTTCCTGCACTGGCTGGGGTAATAGAGCCCATTCACCGAGGGGAGGCGGGCAAGGAGGACAATGCAATCCAGCCAGGGACAAAACTGAGCCCAGATGACCTCTGGGCCCTGAACAAGAATAAAAATTTTACAAACTTTTTCTCTTCTTGTACATATTTATGGTGTGCAAATGATGTTTTTAAAAAGTCATACATTGTAGAATGGCTAAATCAAACTAATTAGCCCATGCATCACCTCACATACTTATCATTTTTGTGGTGAGAACACGTAAATCTACCCTTTCAAAAACACTCAAGGTAGGGTGGCACCTGTGGCTCAGTGGGTAGGGTGCTGGCCCATATACTGAGGGTGGTGGGTTCAAACCCGGCCCCGGCCAAACTGCAACAAAAAATAGCTGGGCGTCGTGGCAGGCACCTGTAGTCCCAGCTACTCGGGAGGCTAAGGCAAGAGAATCACCTAAGCCTAGGAGCTGGAGGTTGCTGTGAGCTGTGACGCCATGGCACTCTACCGAAGGCGATAAAATGAGACTCTGTCTCTAAACGCAAAATGAAACAAAACAAAAACACTCAAGGCTACAATACATTGTTATTAACTGTAGTTGCTGGGGACAGTAAGTCCTGTCCAACTGCAGCTTCACACCCTTTGGCCAACTTCTCCATAGCCCTACCTCTGGGCCTGGCAGGTGTTCTTGGCTCTCCGTCCTGCCCCTCAGCCTGGCAGCCACCTCTTGGCTCTCCATCTCTGAGTGCAGCCTGCAGCTCTGCCCCTCGGCCTGGCATCCACCTCTCAGCTCTGTGTCCTGCCCCGCGGCCTGGCACCCACCTCTCAGCTCTGCGTCCTGACCCTGGGCCTACCCTCACCTCCAGGCTCTGCGTCTCTGAGTACAGCCTGCTCAGATTCCACACGCAGTGAGCTCACCAGGGATTTGTCTTTCTGCACTCTCCAGGTTCACCCAGGTCATCCCAGAGGATAATGTTCCTTCTCTTCAAGGCCATGTACTGTCCACTTTGTGCAGACAGCATTTTCTTTATCCAGCCAACCATCAGCAGACACTTAGATGGGGTCTATATCTTGGCTGCTACAAACAGAGCTATGCAAGTGTGGGAGTGCAAGTGTGGGAGTGCAGGCGTGGGAGTGCAGGCGTGGGAGTGCAGGCAGCCCTTGGGCATTCGCATTCTGTGCCCTCAGGTTCTTGCCATTAGTGGGATTGCTGGGTCACATGCTGGTTCTACCTGAAATATTTTGAGGAACCTCATACTGCTTTCCATAAGGGCTGCACTAACAAATTCTTCTCATGAAATACTTTAGACTTACCGACCAGCTGCAGAAGAGGCCATAGCCACACTCCAATACCGAGGCCTGAACTGGGGTCCCACACAGAGCTCCACAGATCATTTCTTTGCCACAGAAACTTCCACCAAGGTGAAGGACCATAAGCCAAAACAGGTGTCTCAGATGGAAGAGATTTGACACGTGGAGCTGAGTGCATTGTCAGGAGGCTGCGAATACCCACTATAGACCCTGAAGTGACCCCAGGTACTTGAAAATGCCAGGTGCAGCTTGATTCCTAGGTCTGGGGGAACAGAAAATGGGGGCAGATTTACCAGAACCCAGACACTCAGAGGAGATGGAGGCCTCTGTGCCCCACCAGAGCCTGGCAGGAAGCAGCAGAGAATGGAGGTTTGCTCAGGGCTGAGGCAGAAAGAAGGGAATCACACACCCTCCCCTTGGGAAAGGGGTGCCTGGGAGGGGCCCCGCAGAGACCAGCCAGGAAGGCAGAAGCCGTCCTGCCCTGCCCCCAGAAATATTCCAGACAGGAAAAAATGTCTTCCCTCTCTAAACTCAAGAAATACAAAGTAAAGATGCTATTTTGCCCAGAAGCTTAGCAAAAAACTTTCCTTCAAATTGTTTGGGAAGGTTAAGGACTAAGTTATGTCCCCCAAACTCATGAGTTAAAGCTCTAACCCCCCAAAGTGATGGTGTTTGGAGATGGGGCCTTGGGAGGTATTAGGGTCAGGTGAGGGCATGAGGGTGGGGCCCCATGATGGGATTAGTGCCCTCATAAGAAAAGACACCAGGGCTCACTTTCTCTCCATCTCATGGGGACATGGAGAAGGTGCCCTCTGTGAGTTGGGGGGAGAGTCCTTCCGAGGGATCAAGTCTACTAAAACCCTGATCTTGAGCTTCCATCCTCCAGAACTGTGAGAAACATGCTCTGGCTTGAGCCACCCACATGCGGGGTTTTGTTATAGCTGGCCAAGCTGCCCAACACGGAAGGCTGCACAGCCTGACAAGGGGTCCCGGCTCATGGCTGTGGATGTTACTGTGATTCAGTGGGACTGGGTTAACGGGCAACACTAGTGACATGTGACAGCATCAAGACTCCCTGAGCCTGGAGAGCAGTGCCCCTCGCCTAGGGTCAGACCCAGTAGCACAAGCAAGGAAGCTGCGGGGAGGCAAGAGGGGAAACACGGGGTGTGTGGTCACTGGGCCACTGAGTCTGTGTGCCTCGCTGCCCAAGAATGTCCCCACAGGGTAGGGCACCTAGCCCACTCATCCACTGACTCCCAGCTCCTGGCCAAAGGGACAGGGAGCCCCCAGCACCCACTGCCCTGCTTGGAGCCGAGCAGCTCCCGTGTGAGAGGCTGGCAGAGGGGCTGGGCAGGGCAGAGCAGTCGGCAAACTCTCTCCTGTGGCTGCAGGTGGACTCAGAGCGTGCAGGGTGGCAGGCCGGTGTTGTGACCAGTCTCGCTCTGCACTTGTCAGGGAGATGCTGAGTCTAGTCCATCCTGCTCCAAGGTGGTGGTAGGCTAGTCTTCACTGTGCGAGTGACAAAGGAAGGCTCGGGGGACGATCCAAGTGCAGACTGCTGTCACGGGCTCTGTGACCAAGCTTGTATTTACCATGCCCCTCTTCAACCAGCCTCCGAGATGCCCCCACCTCAACAGCATCGTCGCCGTTCCGTGTGGCTCACCAATGGGGCAGCCCAGGCCTTCCTCTCTGAGGGACCCTTGCCTGGTCCCAGCCCAGGACTGCTGTGATGTCTCTGTGTTATCACTGGACCCCAGGAGCAGCCCCTGCCCATGTCCCACAGAGCGATGCCGATTCCTCAAGGTCTTAGAGTCCGCCAGCCTTCTTTCCTCACCTGCTGCTCTAGCAACAGGAACAGATCAAGATGACCAGGTGGGAATTCCAGCTTTGGGGGGAGAGGGACACTGACCACTTCCACTGGTGAAAGTGCACAGGGCCACCAATGTCATTGCCTAAAGCAGGTGTTGGGACAATGGTACGGGGCATGTGACCCAAGCACTCTCAGCAGAGGGCAGTGCGAGGACCCATTGCTGCTGGGGGGTATCCTCAGCCTGCCCCAGCCCCCCACACTCCTGAACGCAGCAGTGTAGCAAGCCCTGAATTTATAGAGAATTGATTGCCCCTGTTTTGGCAAAAGATGCCCTCCCAGGATGCCCAGAGCACCTTCTGCTTCTTGCTGTCTACATCCAGGTGCCAGCAGCACCCCAGCCCAGCCTGGCCCTCTGCAGGATGTCCCAGTCAAGGCCCCTTGGGTGGCCCTGACCATCCACCCTGGCACAGGTGCTGAGTGTGCTGCCCTCCCTGAGGAACACACGTGGCTTCCACCCCCGCTCTCTGCTGGAGATTAAGAACAATTTCCACAGACCAGTAGCCATGTGACAGGCGCCAGAGACCCTGCTCTACTGTTCTAACTAAGATACCACTTCAGCTGCAGGTACCTTCCCACGGCCCTCCCTCCGCCCCTTGCCCTGACCTGTCCGGCTGCCTCGGGGCCATTCAAGTGGAGCGACTGGGGACAAGATGGAAACTAATGTCCTTTTCTCCTCTTCTCTGAGGGTGGGAGCAGCCTGCGTGACCCAGCCAGGGGGCCAGACCCTCCAGCGTCCTGTCTGGTGTTTGTCCCGTTCTCCATCAGAGGTCAGGAAATCAGAGCAGGGATTCTGCTGCCCACTGCCCATGTTTATCCATTATGTGCTCCAGGCTGAGAGAATCACGGCCCATGTTTATCCATTATGTGCTCCAGGCTAAGAGAATCACGGCCCATGTTTATCCATTATGTGCTCCAGGCCTGGAGAATATCCTCGAAGAGTTCCCAGATCCGTGGGCCATGAGGCGGGCTTTCACCAAGACTCTGTTACCCTCCTGCACACCTCGCTCCAGCAAAAGCACCACAGTGGCATTGTGGGCACCTGGACAGCAGGGTCAGCTCAGACCAGGCTCCCAGGGCTCAGAAAATCTGGTCAGCATCCTTTCTCCAGTGCATAGAGCGTTGGATGGCTATTCCCTTCTGTGGAATCGCAGGGTCACCTGCCATCCTGGACCAGGGACCTGCTCAGGTGCAGGAGGTCTATCACTTCTGATTTCCTACCTGGAAGCTGCCAGCTCCAGCTCTAGCTCTGAGCCTTTGGTCCTGCAGCCCACAAGCCTCCCTCCAAGAGCACCTGCCCCCTCAGCTGCCGTCCAACCCAACGCCAATACCATGGGCAAGGCTCTCCAGCATTGCTAGCTATGCTAGCTGTGCTGGTCGTCACACCCACACACCCTCCTACCTCCCACCCCAATTGGACATGCCCACCCATGCCCTCAGCCTCTGCATCCACACACACCTACCACAGGTCTTTCTGCATAGAGACTCCCCCACCCCTGCCCAACCCAACACTGGGCTCCCCTCCATTCCCTCTGGGATGGCTGGGACACCTCGGACAGACATGCTCAAGGTGGACTCCTCCTGCTCAGCTCCAAGTCCAGGTAACAATAAACCCATCCTCCAACTGCTTCCCCCCCTCACCCTGGCCTGGGGCAGAGCAGCATGTAGAGAAGGTTACTAAATAGGACAGAGGGGGACAAAGGGGGGCAGAGGGGACGGGAGACAGAAGGGGACAGAGGGGTCAGAGGGACAGAGGAGAAAGAGGGGGATAGAGGGGACAGAGGGGACGGGGAGGCAATGGAACACAGGGGAACAGAGGAACAGAGGAGAAAGAGGGGGAATAGGGGACACAGGGGACACAGGGGGACAGAGGGGACAGAGTGGGAAAGAGGGGACAAAGGAGGATAGAGGGGACAGAGGAAACAGATGGGGACAGAGGGGGATAGAGGGGAAGAGAGGGAGGGAGAGGAGCGGTGAGGGAAGGAGAGAAAGAGAGGGAGGGAGGGGACAGAGAGAGAGAGGGAGAGTCTATACTTGCTTTTATGCACTATGGGTGTTTGATGGTGGCTCCTCAGAAACATGTCTACCTGGAACCTAAGGACTCACCTTATTTAGGAAAAGCATCTTTCAGATGTAATTAGTTAAGGATCTCCAAATGAGGACCTCCAGGACCAGCTGGGCGGGCCCTAAATCCAGTGGCCTTTACAAGAGACAGAACAAGACACACGGTGACCGTGACCGGGGAGGCACCAGAGGAGATGGAGGATCCAGGCAGGGAGGGCCAGGGAGCACAGGAGATGGCGGAGCCAGGCAGGGAGGGCCGGGGAGCACAGGCGATGGAGGAGCCAGGCAGGGCGGGCCCGGCCGGCACAGGAGAGGGAGGAGCCAGGCAGGGCGGGCGGGCGAGGCACCGGAGGGGGAAGAGCCAGCCAGGCAGGGAGGGCGCGGCGCCGGCGGGGAGGGAGGC
>CAUYPK010126419.1:0-107282 GCA_963574355.1 Loris lydekkerianus
TGAAATGTAAATGTATTAACACAGTAACTGTGAAATTGCCAGGAAGGCTATGTTAACCAGTGTGATGTAAATGTGTCAACTGGTCTGTGAAACTAGTGTGTGATGCCCCATGATCATATCAATGTACACAGCTATGATTTAATAAAAAAAAAAAGAAAAATTAACTAGACATGATGGTACACACCTGTAGTCCCAGTTACTCGCCAGGCTGAGGCAGGAGGATGGCTTGAGCCCAGGAGTTTGAGGTTGCTGAGAGCTACAGTGACACTACTCACTCTAGCCCGGGCAACAGAGTGACAGTGATGGGGAGACACGCAATGTGTGTCAGCCATTAGTGGAAGAAAGCCCAGGCGTGCGCTGTGTCCCCTCTGCATGCCTGCAATCACTGCCCCTGACGCCCATGTTTTCTGTGGTGTTCAGAAGAATGGTCTAGTTCTAAAACAAACAGCCAAGTGTTAGCATACAGCCCCCAAGATCAGTGCTTTTCAGCCTTTTTAATCTCACGGCACACTTGAACCTAGAGCTAATCTTCCATGGCACACGTAAATCGATAAAAAAAAAAAAGTAAAATAAAGAATATACTTACTATGCTTTGAACTTCTTTCAAAAATAATATAATTGCCGATCTTTAAAAAGTTTCGTCACACACCTAAATCCTCTCAGGGCACAGGTTTTGAACCACTGCCCTCACCAGAGTGGTCTGCTCCGGGTGCCACATGTCCAGAGTGGTCTGCGCCGGGTGCCACATGTCCAGAGTGGTCTACGCTGGGTGCCACGTGTCCAGAGTGGTCTGCGCCGGGTGCTACCTGTCCAGAGTGGTCTGCGCCGGGTGCTACTTGTCCTTGGTAAGGGTTGACCACCTGCATCATGCTTCAGAGTTCAGACTTCACCATAGTATCTTCTCAGCCAGTATTTTTGCATATAGAGTTAAAAGGAACTATCAGGCGGTATGGTCTCTCTCCAATTTTAGAGACAGAAAAACAGACCCTCTAAGCAAAGTCAAGTGACTTGCCTACAGAAAGTGGCAGCGGGGAAAAGGAGAAGTCACTGCTCACGTGGAGGACCAGAGGCCCTTCCCAGGTATGCTGCTATTTCCAGAGCTTTGAAAGGAGGCCAGATACGGAAACAGCATTCTTTCTTCCTTATCACAACTAAAATGTCACCAGTATATTATTTTTAAATTTTTACATATTTTTTCCTTGGCTAAGCTAAAAACATATAAATCTCCAGTTTCCAAGAACTTCAGTACTTTTTAGAAATGTCATTGTTTCTAAAGACATTGTAAAGACCAATGTTTCATTTGTTTCTCTGTTACGATCTACAATTCCTAACTCATCTGACTTGTACTTTGTCACCTTTCTACGAAAAGTGGGCTATTTTTCCAGGAAAGAGGTTGTGAATCTCTCTTCTCCATAAAGTGACGATATAATGGGAAGGTATTTCTTTCTGCCAATGTTACATCAAAATACGAATAATATATGCCTTCTGTGGTTTTCTAAAATGATTAATAAGAAACAGGAAAGGGCATTTTCAACTATATTTAAGGTGACAGTAAATAACATACCATAAAAATTTATTTCGCTTCCTTATACCTAATGCATTATTTTATAACTTAGAATAATGTATCAGGAGCTAAAAGAATAACCACCAAGTTTGTAGATTCAGAATGGCTTCTCCAAAAAGATTGACTTTTGTGGGGTTTTTTGGGGGGAGAGGGGAGCCAGTCTCACTCTGATGCCCCGACGAAATTGCCATGGCATCATTGCTCACAGCAACCTCAAGTTCTTGGGCTCAAGCGATCCTCTTGCCTCAGTTTTTCTATTTTTAGTAGAGACAGGGTCTCCCTCTAGCTCAGGCCGGTCTCAAACTCCTGAGTTCAGGCAATCCATTTGCCTTGGCTTCCCAGAGTGCGAGGATTACAGATGCCAGCCACCAAACCTAGCCCATTTTTGAGACTTTTGGAGGAGACAGTTGAACTTAGAACTATGAGATACATCTTTTTGAGCACTTGTTGTAGTGATCTGTTTCCTACTGTTCTTCTTGCTGACAGAGCCCGTCAATAAAGGCAGACCTTAGCCTAGTGAGTTGTGGGTCATTGTGTCATCTCTCAAAGTTCTTTTTTTCCTGAGTCATCATCTCAACTGCTTCACCTTAAACCCCAACAGCAACAAAGGCAGGCAGCTACTTTTAAAATACACAGTTCCATCCAGGCATGGTGGCTCATGCCTATAATCCCAGCATTTTGGGAGGCTAAGGTGGGAGAACTGCTCAAAGCCAGAAGTTCAAGACCAGCCTGGGTAACATAGTGAGAACCTGTTTCTACAAAAAAGTAAATTAAAAACTTAGCCAGGCATCCTGACATACACACCTGTAGTTCTAGCTACCGAGGAAGCTGAGGCAGGAGGATTGCTTGAGCCCAGGAGTTTGAGGTTACGGATGAGCTATGATGGGACCACTGCACTCCAGTTTGAGTGACACAAGACCCTGTCTCTAAAAAATTAAAAAAAAAAAAAAAAAGTTATATTTTTAAAATACACAATTCCAACCCTAAGGAGCATTGCGTTTTCACTCTAGCACTAAACCTTGCACAAAGAAATCCAAACACCTACTAAAAGTATAAAGAAACAATGAATTTCTAATTATCACTACAACACTCTCCTATTACACACGGATTTTTAACAAATGAAACTTATTCTTCCCCATTCCCTCTGAAGGGAAGGGAACTCACATTTATTGAACATTTTACACCATATTTGCCAGGCACCTTATCCTTGTTATCTTGTCTAATTCTCACAAGAATCCTTGAAATAGTACCCTCATACTAAAGAAAACAAGGCTCAAAGGTTAAAGTAATCTGCCCACAGTCAACTTGGGATGATCTGGTTTCAAAGCCAGAGCCATTCTACTATGTCTTGCCTCTTGAGGTTACAAAAGGAGAGCCTGTCAAATGGTAGGAAGTTTCTCCATCCCCCAATGCAACCTGGAAGAAGGAATCTGTAAGAAACTCAATTCATAGGACACTGATCTCAGACCGCACAATCTATTCTATATACAATTGTCAAGAATATCCCAAATCTTTTAAGAATTAAGAAGGTGAAATATGTACCACTATTATAGTTTACAACAAATTATGTAGGCCTTTTACTTAAGTACCCCTAACGTTTCTGTATTGCTAGCAATCTAATCTACTTCAGACTCTAAACCTTTGTGAATTAGGCAGATTACAGAATTTTAATTTTAAATATTGATTATCTAAAAAGATCCCCTCATTTCACAGATGAGGAAAAGAGAAAGGTTAATAATTTATCTAGCAAATTTAATTAAATAGGTTCTAGATTTGGCCTTAGCCCATATTTAAGTATGAAATGTATTACATTTCACAAGTAAGATTAATTATAATTCAGCTATATACAGGTATTGATTGTATCAATACCAACATTTATCTATATGCCTCAAATGCCTAGTTTTTTTTTTAATTTCAGGTTAATATAAGGTTACAAATGATTAGGTTACACTGTTTGCATTTGTTAGGTAAAGTTCAAGTTGTAGTTGAGCCCTTCACCCAGGAGTGCCACATACCCTTTCACTGGACCCAGTAGGTGAGAACACACCAATCCTCCTTCCTCTCCCCCCTCCCCCACCCTGAATTTGTGTTATTCTCTAGTGAGGGCATGTAGTTTTCATTTACTGGTTTCATATTAGTATTGAGTAGATTGGATACTTGCTTTTCACAAATGCCTAATTCTACCATGTTTGATTTAATCTCCTAAAGCAGCTATATCCTATTTATACTAATGTCTAATAAGTCATCTCTCATTTCCACAGAACAGCAGTCTGGTTCACAACACCAGCTGAGTGTCAGCTGAGCAACTGGCTTCCACACAAGCAAAATCTCTCCAAAGTTTGGGTATTAAAAGTTTACTGTGGGTGGCGCCTGTAGCTCTGTGGGTAGGGTACTGGTCACATGCACTGAGGTTGTCAGGTTAATACCTGGTCCAGGCCTGCAGCTAAAACTACAACTGCAACAACAACAAAAAATAGCCAGGCATTGTGGTGGGTGCCTGTAGTCCCAGCTACTTGGGAGGCTGAGGCAAGAGAATCGCTTAAGCCCAAGAGTCTGAGGTTGCTGTGAGCTATGATGCCACAGCACTGTACCCAGGGTGACAGCATGAGACTCTGTCTCAAAAAAAAAAAAAAAAAAAAGCTTATTGCCTCTTCATGTCTCCCCCCCCCCAAAAAAAATCTCAAGGGAAGTAAATCATAATTTTCTAGGCTTGGTGCCTGTAGCTCAGCAGCTAGGGCACCAGCCACACACACCAGAGCTGGTGGATTCGAACCCAACCCAGGTCTGCCAAACAACAATGACAACTACAACCAAAAAATAGCCAGGCGTTGTGGTACGTACCTGTTGTACCAGCTACCTGGGAGGCTGAGGCAAGAGAATCTCTTAAGCTCAAGAGTTTGAGGTTTCTGTGATGCCATGGCACTCTACCGAGGGCGACATACCATATATACTCGAGTATAAGCCGAGTTTTTTTGGCACAAAATTTGTGCCGAGTTCGGGTTTTTCGGCACAAATTTTGTGCCGAAAAAACTCGGCTTATACTCAAGTATATACGGTAATAAGACTGTCTCAAAAAAAAAAAAAAAAAAAATTGTAAATTTTCTAAACATAAAGTCAATCGTACTAAAATAGTTGTTAATTCTCTAAATTGTAATTTTTTTCATTAACACCTTAAAAATTGTATATACCAATGTTAGCAGTTAAGATTCTAGGCATGATACCTGTCTAATAGATGTATTACAAATCTGTAACCTATGGTTTGTAGAACTTAGGAGAATTCATAAAGAAATAAGATCAATGAGGAAAGACTTAGTAGTGGAATCTAAGACTATTTGATGTGAATATAACCCAGGGGGTAATTTTATCAGTCTTAAGTTATGTGACATGATGATGAATAGACAGCAATGAACAGCAATGCTCTATAAATTCCTGAATACCAACCAAAAAGGAAATGGTAATAGCCCCAAAATGAAGCACAAGAAAAATGTTCAAATCAATAGAGTTAAGGGTTCCTCTATCCAGGATTCCTCTCCGTACGTTTCTAAAATGAAGAAACGTTTGGTTTTCTTAGCAGGGGACAGGCAGAGAACAGCTGGTAAACATGTCCATATTACTTGAATGGCACTTGGCACGATGGATGGCTCTGCCTTCACCTCAGAATTCTGAAGTGCAGAGTCAGTCGACTGTGGGAAGGGAAGGAGGAATCATAGTCTTTCTGTTAAGAAGAGTCTATTCACCTCGACTCACGCAACGCCCATGATTCCAAAAGACCAACTCAGAAGGCTGCTGGAGCAATTCCAGAAACAAGATTTCTAGAATGACAGGAAGAAATACAGTAAACTTAGCAGACTAATGTTGCAAAGACTATCCAAAAATGTACTGTTTTTATCGGCCAACCTTTATGAATGCTAACATACCCTGTTTTCCTATTTCTAATTGCCTATAATTTTTACTAAGGCAATCAGAAATTTCTTTGATACTGTAAGAGGGGTAAGTTCTTTTTGGTTCTCATAGTATATGCCACATACTCATGTTCTTAGGTAAGTACTACCGTACGTTTCTGTTTTTGTTTTGAGAGAGTCTTATTCTGTCACTCTGGGTAGAGTGCCACAGTTTCATCAGAACTCACAGCAACCTGACTCTTGAGCTTGAGCAATCCTCTTGCCTCAGCCTCTCAAGTAGCTGGGACGACAAGCATGCACCACTATGCCCAGTTTTTTGTTTTTTTTTTAAGCAGAGACAGGGACTTGTTCTTGCTCAGGGTGGTCTCGAACTCCTGAGCTCAAGAAATCCACCTACCTCGGCCTCCCAGAGTGTTAGGATCATAGGCCTTAGCCACCACGCCCATCCGGTACTACGGTATTTTAATTGTGAGATAAAGCATTCACTAAGACAGGGGTTGTGGCTCTACAAACAACTATAGCACCTTTGAAAGTCATTTGTTAATGGTTAAGAGTTGGGCATTTGAGATTTGAAACATAGCTACCTATAATTTAGCCCTGTACCCCTCCACACTCCTAAAAAGGAACAGATGCAGAAAACACTTCATTTAAAGTTTACAAATATATGAAGTATCATTGCAGAATTTTAGAGCTGCAAAAGGACCCTAATGATAATCTGGTCAAATTCTACCCCAATATTATAACTGGGACAACTGAAACCTTTGTTCACAAATTAAATAACTAGTCTTGAGTCTCTGGCTATATTAACAAGGATAAAACTCTGCCTTCCTGCTTCTTTATCTATGTCTCATTTTGGGCTGAGCTCTTAAAATGACTTTAGCTAGAAACAGACTCTGCTTATCTACCATAAAACACTAATCTTTTAAAAGTATATGATCCACAACCAATGTGTTAACTTTTAATTTAAAATGTCATACCAACAAACTTATGATATATTATAACCACTTTATTAATATGACGCAATAGGATAAACCCTTTAACAAGAGTACTGGTTCACTACCATGAATGTGTACTGATACTCTGGTGCAGTATCATGTTTAATTCAGCCAAATCATGTGTCTTTACTTTCACTTCCACACATATAAAAAATATTTCATTAGCTGATAAAACAGCACACAGGCATGTACTTCTTTTTTCTAGTTTAAATGCATGTAAATGCTGTCATGTACAATGGATTTTTCACCACTCAAAAGACTTAACACATGAACAGCTTTTCCATACACTATCTCTGCCCTGTCACTTTTTTATTTAATTGAAAAGAGAAAAAAAGAGCAATACTACTACACAAAAGACTTTTGTTTAAGAATACAGTTATAGTCTTACAATGAGACTGTAAGCAAGATCATCCTATAAGGACATAGGGGTAGACTCACTCTCGTGGAGTGTCCCATCTTATTAATAGTATGTCAGGGTTGGAGGAATACTATAATGACATTCTAGCAGAAGACTCTCCTGGAGAGGTTATTCTGAACATATTTCAATCCTATAATGACTGAAATGAAGACAGTGTGACAACTGAACCATTCTACTGAAGAAGTTTATGTCTAGAAAGACCCTCACAATAATGTAATTAAATGCTACTAAAAATGTTTGTGTTTTGTGAAAATATAGAGGCCAGGAAAGTAGAAAAGTGTAGTACTAGAACAAAGAATAAATAAGGAAACACTTTGGAAAAATAAACACTTAACACGTAAAAATTTTAAATGGTATCTAATAAATTTTCATGTCAGATCTTTTAACATATAAAATTTTTAAATGGCAACTAATAAATCTTCATGTGAAATCTTTTAACAAAATCCACAAACATTATAAAAATTGATCATAAATGTCTTATGTATAAAGTTTTAAGGGAAAGTTTAAATGTCTACATTATTCTTTTTAATCAAATATTTGAGGAATTTTAGTTACTTCTGAGGAACAGTTAACTGATACATTTTTTAAATAATTCAGTTATGAAAATAATATCATGATTAAGGTTTGGCACAGCAGCATTCCACCAATCTTTAGTCATCTACAAATGTTAACCGTCCAGGCCCTTCATTCTTCATCCATCTCCTGTACCTCTTCCATCTGGGGTCACTTGCCAATTTCTTCTTTAACTCTTCCTCTTGTTCTTGTTTGTAGGCCTACGTGCATAAATAACACTAAATGACTTTACAATCCAAAAAGAAATATTTGCTATTAACTTATGGCATATTTACATTTTTCAAGTATAACTGAGGTATAAGTTTGCAGTGAATGTACTGGTTTGTCTTCTGAAGACCATTTATCTAGAAATACTATGCAAGTCATCATTTTAACATTCAGTGTTAAATAAGAACAACCTTCACAAGAACTGGTAACTTTCTGTCATTGATTTCTAGGAATACATTTTTTTTCTCATTAAACTTACATATAAGCTGAGTTTAATGGGCTTAACATTTCTTCTCTATAACTAATGTCACAAATTAAAGAATTAACATTTTATTTGTAAAATTTAACTGGTAACTTTAAGATTTATTGATATTAACCAAGAAACAAAATGACTTTACATATATATTTGTCCCCACATTGAACTTATATCTATTTTTATATTCCAAGATAATTGTTGGTTTTTCAAAGTACTTTTATTAACGTTTCCAATGAAAGTTAAATAAGCCTCACAGTTAAGACCTGTGAAAACACAGAGAACAAAAACATCTGAACTTCTGTAACTTTTAGTGGATGTCAACTGAAGCAAAATGGACTAGTTGGCATAGCCAGTTTTCACAGCCACAAATTGTAGAAAAATTTTACTTCTTTTTTTTTTTGAGACAGAGTTTCATTTTGTTGCCCTCAGTAGAGTGCTGTGATGTCACAGCTCACAGCAACCTCCAACTCTTGGACTTAAGTGATTCTCTTGCCTCAGCCTCCCAAGTAGCTGGGACTACAGGTGCCCAGCTGTAGTATAACCACAACACCTGGCTATTTGTTGTTTTGTTGTCATTGTTGTTTGGCAGGCCCCAGGCTGGGTTCGAACCTGTCAGCCCTGGTGTATGCGGCCAGTGCCCTAGACGCTGAACTACAGGCGCTGAGCTGAAAGATTTTAATTCTAAATATTACGAAGTAATGACTAAGATAACCTCACAGTAACACACTTTAATTCACTCCAGAATAGCACTCTAAGAAAGACAGATTTGCAGATAGGCTGCTTAACCTACTTAAAAAAAAAAACCTTTCAAATAGTTTAGAGGCTAACCACCGTGCTGCTTTCACTTCTACATTATAAACAAGCCTAATACACAGGTAACTAGCTGGCCAAACATCTGGTAATTCCTAAGTTAAATTATTTAAATATAATTGAAACCTAAATCTATTTAGGAGATTACATATAAAAAAGAATGACTATGAAACTAAAGGAAAGAACCTAATGTATTTCAGAGGTCTTAAGAAAGCTGCACTGTGCTCAGTTCTTATATTTACAATATTAGCCAATTCTACCCAGAACCTAAAGCAATATCATTATTGTAAGACTACTCCTCCCTTTAGGACCATGGTTAGGTAGCTGGTCACCTTTAAGTAATTTTTGTAGCTGAACATTATAGAACAAGGCATTTATTAAAATGCTCAAAAGTTTAGATGCACTACAGTAAGTCAATTTAACTTAAAAGTAAAATAAAAGTAACTTTCCATATATGTGGTAGTTATTGTATAGAAAATCCCATGCAGAAATTATTTTGAAATGAAGTTATTTCAACAAAATTTCCACCTCTTGTTCTCTGTTTTGTTTTGTTTTTTCTTTTTAATCTCTGTAGTTAGGTTTATAAGACTGGAAGAAAAATTGGGGAAGACCACATTCCAGGCAGTGCAATTAACAGAAAGTTATGGTATCCATGCAAACACATCACTCCACTGCAACTCAACACAGCAAATCAGACCACTCTTAAAGCTTTTTTAGAATTAGTCAATTAAAGTATTTGAAGTTCATCTTTTAAAGAGAAATTATAGGTTAAAACCCTCTGTCCCACTCCCAACTACAATCATACTCTCAATAAAAAATGTTTATTCATAATTTAACTCTTGGATTTCAGAAATTTGAATACAATTCTGTGATCCTTTATCATAAACCTAATTTTAACTTGGTCAGGAGAATGACATTAAAATCACAGCAGTGACTACTCACCTCATAATTTTCCTTTATCCAGAGCTCCCGTTTAAGAAAAGTTTCTTTCTGATGATCTTCTAGACTATCAAATTGAGACTTTGACATCTTCATAGATTTTCGTATGATATACAGTCTCTCTTCCTCTCCATATTCTTTGCCTTTGATGTTAAAATTATAGATCCATCGGCAATACCAGACTATGTATGAGCACAGGTGAAAAGGAGCTAAGATAATTTGAAACAGAAGAAGATCACATATTTGGGGTTTCTGATAGCCTCCCTTTATATCTATTTTACTTTTTATGATGTTCTTTATGATGTTCTCCTCCTCATCACGAATTTCCTCTTTGGACTTTTTGTTTCTGCCTTTTTCTTTGGCTTTTTTGAGGAGTCCCTGCTGCTTGGCAATCTCTATTGCTTGAATACGGTACTTGGGTACTGTGGCGAGGTAGCTGATTGCCTTATTGTAGCTATTCCACCAACTGAAAAACTAGAATATTTAAACAAAGAAAAATGAGTCATTTTTATTACCAAAATTGACAGACAACAGAGTGTCTTGATGAAAACCACCACCCAAGAAACCTATTATGATTAAAAACAGGGATCTCAAAAATCTTACTTTATGAGTAAAAGATGCGTTTGAACAAAGCCCATGTGTACACAGATCTCAAGGCTGGATAAGTAAGGTGAACTCTGAGCTGAGCCCAAAGGCCGCTGATTCACACGGGAGATAACCAAAATCAGAGGACCAGCTAATGGGATCACACCACCCTATAGTTTCATATCTTTACCAGTTAGCTCTTCCCTAGATCATACATCACTATTAAGAAACTTTTTTATTTTTAAATTTGTTACACTGCAACCTACTTAACCAAAGGAAGAATTAAATGGCAAAAACTAGCTGGTAAGGAATTTGTTTAAAAAATTCACAAGGTACACAAGCCAACTACATTCATTCATATTTTCCTACACCACCCACATATATCACAACAACGCTCCTCTTATTCTGGTGAAAGATTCAAATATGTTTGAGCTCTCTACCTATTTGGAAGGAAAACATTAACTTACTTCATAAATGTACTCAACCACAAAAACTTTTGGTGTAAGAACCCTGCTCCTCACATAGTACCTCCATATATTCTGGTTCCTGTTTCACTGATTGAATAAGCAATTACACCAGTAACATCCTGACTTACTATAGCATCTCTCAGGAATAACAAATTTTAAAAAAGGTTATTACAGTATTACATTATTTAAAATAAAAAAGTAAACTTATCTGTTCTCCCCTTTCAAAGAGTAATATTTCTATTATTAAAAAGCTGATACATTTATTAATAAAATATACAATTTTAATCTTGAATAGAAATTTCCCCCCCCCCCCTGGTTTTTGGCCAGTGCTGGGCTTGAACCCACCAATTCTAGCATATGGGGCCGGCACCCTACTCCTTTGAGCCACAGGTGCCACCCCAAATAGAAATTCTTTTATCAGTTAAACTAAAGAAGTAATTTTCAAACTAGCAAACTGCCTCATTATATCACTGAGGTGTTCTTTCCCACTAAAGGAAGCATGTGACAGGCATGGTTATTTTAATAAGAGGGAAAATTTATTTCAGGCTGAAGTTAAATTCTGTAGTATTTTAAAATAATATAAAAAATTACTACACCTTTTTAATCTATTTCAGTAGTTTATTTTACTGTTTTAAAGACAGGGTCTTGCCCTGCTGCCCAGGCTGGAATACTGTAGCATAACCATAGTTCACTGAAGCCTTCAGCTCCTGGGCTCAAGCGATTCTCTGGCCCTTGCCTTCTAGCTAGGAATATAAGTACAAGCCACACCACCTGGAAAATTTTTTAATTTTTTATAGGGATGAGGGTCTCATTATGTTGCCCAGGCTGGTCTCAAACTCCTGTTCTGGAGCTATCCTTCAGGCTGAACCTCTCAAAGTATTGGGTAGGGTGAGTCACGCACCTAGCCTATTTCAGTGGTTTTCAACCTGACCAGAAATGCCTTTGAAGCATACAGAAACATGTGGGATATTTTTGGTTGTTACAATGACAGTGAGCACTGCTGGCATTTGGTGATGGTGGCTAAGACTTGTTAGGCCAGATTAAGGGGTTCAGATTTTCCCAAGTTAAATGAGAAATCATTGAAAAATTCTACAAAGGTAAATAATAGGAGATTTACTCTTGCTGTTATATAGAAAATAAGAGGGAATGAGGAGAAAAGATCTAGATTTTTTCTTTTCTTTTTTTTTTTTTTTTTTGAGACAGAGTCTCAAGCTGTCACCCTGGGTAGAGTGCTATGGCATCACAGCTCACAGCAACCTCCAAACTCCTGGGCTCAAGCGATTCTCTTGCCTCAGTCTTCCAAGTAGCTGGGACTA
Organism: Loris lydekkerianus; assembly: GCA_963574355.1. Classification (NCBI taxonomy): domain Eukaryota; kingdom Metazoa; phylum Chordata; class Mammalia; order Primates; family Lorisidae; genus Loris; species Loris lydekkerianus. The sequence continues at coordinate 12,033 of CAUYPK010126419.1, forward strand.
GAGGCACCCGCCACAACACCCAGCTATTTTTTGGTTGTAGTTGCCATTGTTGTTTGGCAGACCTGCGCTGAATTCAAACCTGCCAGCTCCAGTATATGTGGCTGGCACCCTAGTCGCTTGAGCTACAGGAACCGAGCCAAAAGATCTAGATTTTTGAAGGGTTGTTTTGTAGTTGAGTCTTTTGGTTGCTGTTTGGAGTTTTTTGAGAAAGGGTCTCACTCTGTTGCTGGGTCTGGAGTGCATTGGTGTCACAGCTCACTGCAACCTCAAACTCCTGGGCTCAAGTGATTAATATTTCTGCCTCAGCCTGCCTAGTAGCTGGGACCACAGACATGTGTCACCATACCTGGCTAATTTTTTCAATTTTTAGTTGAGATGGGGGTCTCGTTCTTGCTCAGGGTAGTCTTGAACTTCTGGCATCAAATGATCCCCCCACCTTTGCTTCTCAGAATACTGGGATTACTGGCACAAGCTACTGTGCCTGCCCTGTTTTAAAGTTCTATAATAACACTCATCATCAATTTCTTAGATCTCACACTGATAAAAATTCCGGTACTACCAATTGTTTGGATAAATGAGTATTTTTCTAATGTGAAAAAATTAACCTCAAGTAGAAGTAAAATTTTTTAAGAAGATAACTTGCAGTTTAGTTTTAATGGCTAACACTAGGCAACGTCAGCCACTGCATGCACGTACACAGAGATATACATATCCATTGATACACACCTGAAACACGGAAATAGCACACACACTGACCAAAATCACTACTCTAACGTCCACTTTAGGGGCTAAGCGCCTACTATAATAGTGGTAGTAATGGCTGTAGTACTCTTCTGGATGATCCAGCATGTAGTCATAATCTTTTCGTGTTTCTTCATCCTGTAAAATGACGAGATATCCAATTTTATAGGACATTCAAAAACAGCCTGAGTTTGAAATGTTAAATCAAATCTAGAATTTTATAATTACATCAGATTAATTTGAGCAAAAGAATTGAAACTGTCAAAATAAAAAATTTCCCATTACTCTTCAAAGACTTATGTAAAATTGTTTCCAGAGCATTAACACTAGGCATAAAAACATAATAAAAATATTTCTCAGCCAGGCACAGTGCCTCATGCCTGGAATCCCAGCACTCTGGGATTGCTTAAGCTCAGGAGTTTTAGACTAGCCTGAGTAAGAGTGAGACCCCATCTCTACTAAAAATAGAAAAACTGAGGCAAGAGGATCACTAGAATCTAAGAGGCTGAAATTGTTGTGAGCTCTGAAAACCTGTCTACCCAGAGAGACAGAGTCTTACTCTGTCTCAAAAAAAAAAAAAAAGTCCTCAAAATTCTTAAGTATCGTCAGGCTTGTAAGAAAAACAGAACAAAAGCACCTTATAACAATTAAGCTCACGCTGCAATGCTAGTAAGGATGTCACCATGTTCCTACATAACTTAAAGAGCATGTTGACATCTATTTTCAACAACTGTTGATTTAAAAAACTGTTTATATCTTGTATATATTCAGAATCATGTTCCAACCTTGTGTACAAAGTTTTCCGCTGAAAGCAGTGATTTAAGACAGCAGAAAGTAGATAAAGCTGGTCTGTGCCTACACAACTATGCTCACTTCTGGAACACTGAGGTATTAGTGCAGTACAACTGTCAAAGTCTAGCTTTGCGATGTTGGGCAAATTTTAGTTTGCTAAATTACATTTAATGGCTAAATTTAACCTAAGTCTGAATCTTCTTCATTTACAAAAAGAGGTTAACTATGCCCTACTATTTTTATATGGTTATTCTGAATCTCAAATGATAAACCTTATATAAAAACATGCTACAAATATATAAGGCTTTACTATTATAAGACACTGTCACAGCCTAGTATATAAATGGGGTAAGAAGTAGATCTTACTCATACAAACTCATTTAAACATTGAAAGAATTACAGCATTCTGAAATGCTGCTCTAAATGTTCACACATGAAACATTATTTTAAAGTCTTCTCTAATTCTAATCAATTTCTAAAAGGAATAAATGCCAATGCTTTATTGAGCTACGTAGGTTGAGAGCTATGAAACTTGGTTATGATTTACTCTTTATCCCACGCCAAAAAGCAAACAAAAAAACCCTTAGTTTTCAACTTGTCCCATTTCAAAAAAAAAAATGCTAAAGATAAAAACGTTAGCAGGCCCAGGCCGGGCTCGAATCCAACACCTTCAGTGGATGTGGCCGTGAATAGGGCGCCGGCCACATCCACTGAAGGTGTTGGATTCGAGCCCGGCCTGGGCCTGCTAAAGAACAATGACAACTGCAACCAAAAAATAGCTGGACATTGTGGCAGGCACCTAAAGTCCCAGCTACTCGGGCAGCTCAGACAAGAGAATTGCTTAAGCCCAAGAATTTGAGGTTGCTGTGAGCTGTGATGCTACAGCACTTTACCGAGGGCGACAAAATAAAACTCTGTCTCAAAAAAAAAACAAAAACTAAGACAAAAACAATTCTTTATTCTCTATATGTGAATACAACAGAAACCATTACAAAGATAAGTGTTAATTTTTTAACTCAGAGAGTTTCTATTAGGTTGAATTATTCAACAGTCATAAATTTATAGATTCTTAGCTAAAGCTTTGCATTGGAAAATCTAAAATTAGTTCCTTGTTACCGCAAACAGATGCACTAAGGTCTTCTCAGGGCATCTTTCTGAATCTTCCAATATGTACTTTCTTAGATTTAAAATAAGAAGTTTGCTAATGACAAAATCTTCCTTGTACCTATTCAAATCACTATCTATTTTCTACTAAAAATTTTAAATCTTACCGGACGTGGTGGCTCATGCCTGTAATCCCAACACCCTGAGAGGAGAAGGCGGATGAATTGCCCTGAGCTCACAGGTTCCAGACCAGCCTGAGCCAGAGCCAGACCCTATCTCTAAAAGTAGCTGGGCACTGTGGTAGGCACCTGTAATCCCAACTACTTGGGAGGCTGAGGCAAGAGAATCACTTGCACCCAAGAGTCTGAGATTGCTGTAAGCTATGACACCATGGCACTCTATCAAGAGTGACAAAGTGAGACTCAGTATCAAAAAAAAAAAAAAATCTGGGTAGGCACAGTGGCTCACACCCATAATCCTAGCACTTGGGGTAACCCAGGCAGGAAGATCATTTGAGGCCAGAAGTTCCAGCAGCCTGGGCAACACAGCGAGACCCCATCTCTATAAAAAATAATTTTTTTGATTAGCCAGGCATGGTGGCATGTACCTGTATTCCTCCCTACTTGGGAGACTGAGGCAAGAGAATTGCTTAAGCCCAGGAGTTTGAGGCTGCAGTGGCTGTACTGCTCCAGCCTGATGAAATCTGTCTCTTTAAAAAAAAAAAAAAAAAAAAAATTGGAATCTGAGAACATTCTCAGAAACAGTTCTACATGCAAAATATTTTTTACTTCTCACCAATATATAAACTAGTAACTAGTATCTGGTTACTACATTAGATATGAATGTATTTAAAGATTATTTTATGGCACTATATGGAGCATCAATATGAGAACTGCTCATTATATACAGAAGAATGAGTGAGAAAATAATATCAGGCTGATATTATTTTCAAATTCATTGCTACATGCCTCTACTGTCAATCTATTATTCCTTCTTTCTTTATTTATTTTAGAGACAGAGCCTCACTTTGTCACCCTCAGTAGAGTGCTATGGCGTCACAGCTCACAGCAACCTCCAACTCCTGGGCCTAGGCGATTCTCTTGCCACAGGCGTCCGCCATAACGCCCGGCCATTTTTTGTTGCAGTTTGGCAGGGGCTGGGTTTGAACCCGCCACCCTTGGTATATGGGGCCCACTCACTGAGCCAAAGGCACTGCCTCTTTATTCCTTCTTTAAATCATCATCATACTCCAGAACTTCCAACCTAGAAAGTGTAAAGCTTTATAGAGATCATACGTGCAGTCCTGAAGACTAAAGCCCCTGTCTCTTGAGGTATCTCATTTTGAAGGCTTCTAGATAATCCTTTGAGAAATTTTCCATTCTCCACCTACTTTTTGCCTTTGGGCTAATTTTATAGAAACGCCCTATTTTATAAAAATGCCCTGACTTTTAATTCAGCCTCCCTATCTCAACAAATGCCTTTCGAATGCATTTCTTCCAATATGATTCTTTTTCCTCTAACTAGATTACATGTAGTTTTGAAACTAAATACCACACTGACATCAGATGCTGAAATCCCCTAGCATCACTGTCTGTGCTCCCCCTGGTTGACTTACACAGCAAGGACTCTTGAGTATCATTAAAATCTGGTGTGTGGGCATCATGTGTGCAAAGGCTACCTTCTCTTTTTTTTTTTTTCTTATCTTAGTGAAGGTCACATTCCATAGAATGCAGATATTCCTTTTCAAATCATTTCACCCAGATCTTTCACCAGGGTCACCACATTCTGACTGGTTTCTAGATTTGTGACTTCACCAAGTCCTGACCTTCTTTAACAGGATGGTCAATTAATTTAATGGTCAATTAATGCTCCAAAACAAGCAACTCCAAAATCTATACTTTGTGTCTGGCCTTTCCACTGCAAACAGCCTGTGGGGCAGCGGTTCTCAACCTGTGGGTCGTGACCCACAGAAACTGTATTAAAGGGATGCGGTATTAAGAAGGTTGAGAATCATGGCTGTGGGGTCTCTTCAGAGCCACCTCATGAGTCTTCATACCACATAACTCCTGCAAAAGGTTTCCAAGTCATGTCAGACTTCTCTTTGGATGATTTTCTTTTCCTTGGGGTCCTAACTTTATGACCCTATCTTGGTCACGATTAGAGACTAGAAAGTTGGCTACTTCCTGGTTACAGCATTTATTCAACTTATTTAATCTTCACTCTAGGACTTTTCACTTTCTCTCCAAAATGAATAAAATGATTTTTAGTCTGAGGCATGCATACACTTTACAAAGTATTTAAGGTCGGCACAAATTGGTAAAAGTTAGGCGTTCTCAATAGCTTAAGTCAAAATCCTACTCTTTAGTAACCTACAAAGATTAGAATCAACCTAGTAAGAACAAGAGGGTATCAGGAATATTAGCAAAGAAAAGACAGAATATCTTTCTGGGACTCAATTAGAGAGCTAAAGTACATTCTTATTTTAACACAATATATTTATTTTTTTTCTCCTATTCATCATGAAACTACCGCAGCCCCACAATTTTTTGTTTTTTATCACCAATACTTCCCCACAGCCAAAGTGAAAATTTCCTCTGCATGCTACCAGGCTCCACACAGGCCCAAACCTAGCAACGTCTCGTATCACTCTCTACTCTTTTACCCAAAGCAAACATTCAGATAACAATGTCTAGAATTTAGTGTGTTCTTCCAATACAACATGCTTTTCATACCTACAGTTTTGAACATGTAATTCTCTCTAACTTGAAGCCCATTTCTCTCCTCCAAACTCATGAGCTTATATTAATCCTTTAGGACACAAATGTTACTGCCTCAGAGTTAGACCACACCATTATACCTAGCACCTGTTTTTATAGCACTTATCACATTGTAATCATCACTTTTTTCTTTTCCTTGAATGCAAATTTCCAGAATATAGGTAGGGTGACTCATTAATTTCTGTATATCCAAGGCCTAGCACAGTGCCTGGCATGCGATAACTACCATTTCAAAATGAGTGAATTTTTATAAAGGTTTTTCACTATATACATCTCTCCACCAGGGTGGATGGGCGATTATATCATAAAAACTTCAGCTTATGGGCGGCGCCTTTGGCTCAAAGGAGCAGGGTGTCAGCCCCCATATACCAGAGGTGGCGGGTTCAAACCCAGCCCCCGCTAAAAACTGCAAAAACAAAAACAAAAACTTCAGCTTAGCAGAAATGATTAATTGAATTCATAGTTTATGAAAATATGCCACTTTGGCTAAAATAGCTTAAACCTTAAAACAGTTTAATTATCTTACCTTTCAGTAAGGTAGTACTTTTTCTTTCAGCAATTTTGTGGATCTTAAGGTCCCAGAGTCTGGAGATTCCAACTTCTTTCCAAAACCAAAACCTTTATACTCGTTTCTTCCTCCTCTCTGTCCTGAGCCTTGACAAGCAGGGCAATAAGCTCCTTGTTTCTAATCTCTAGGAATAAATGTCCACTTCTGCTGGGCACACGCAGGAGGACTGGAACACAACCACCAGTATCTAGATCAAAAAAAGCGAACAAGAGGAAACCCGCAAGCAAAGAAAGCACCGAGTCCTTCCTTCTCTTATGAAAAGGATCATCCCCCTCCCCAGAGGCAAAAATATAGTGTGCTCTTGCCTTTGAAGGAAATGAATTGTTTGATCTCAATAAACATAAGTTGCAATAATTTGATATTGTAGCCAGATTTACATTTAAAAATTTCTATTATACAAAGTGTAGAAACCATTCAGATGGTAAAGGCCAGGACTCAATAATACATGAAAATATAGAAATACTGTGTTCTTAAAAATATGTATTAATCTTACTTTTAAAATAAATACATACATACACACACACACACACACACACAAATGATCCTTCAAAAAAATAAAATCTCTGGTCCCCTAAGTTTTTTTCTGGGCTATTATTTCCTACTAAAGAGGAAGAAAATTAACTGCTATCAGTTTCATTTCTTTTCTTGTTCCCTGCCCACCAATCACTAGTGCAACTATCTCGTCATCTGTCCCCTCTTCTCATTCAGCATGTAGTCTCAACAACGTCCTTAATCTGTAGTATTACCTATATACTGGTGACATGTACATCTGTTTTTCCTGTTTCCTGCTATTTTAAATTACATCGTCAACATTTTCTAAATGTTAACAGAAATATCTCAAATTCAACATGTTCAAAAACCAGATCTGCTTCTCTGTTTCAATGAATACTATAACCATCTACTTGGTCACCTGACCTTTTAAAAACCTTGGTCATTTTCAGAACAGCAAATAATGATACACAACTGTAAGCCTTGTGTTGAACACAAAAGAGGATTAAAAAAGACCTATAAAACAAGGTTTTGGCCTCAAAAACTCCCCCATCTAGAAGAAAAGCAAGGAAAACACAACAAATGTGCTAAAGAATAAGGAACTAACACTGCCTAGGACCTGGGAAGGGGATTCATAGAAGAGATGAAATGAGCACTGGATCTTGAAAAGCAAGTAAGGTGTATGGTCCAGGCAAAGAAGACAGCAAGTGCTAAGGTACTGAAGCAGCAGCAGGCACAGTGGCACATGCCTGTAATCTTAGCATTCTGAGAGGCTGAGGCAGGTGGACTGACTGAGCTCAGGAGTTCAAGACCAACCTGAGCAAGAGTGAGACCCAATCTCTACTAAAAAGAAAAAAGAGAAAAAAAAAAAAAAATAGAAAAACTATCAGGGCATCGTGGTGGGTGCTAGTAGTCCCAGCTACTGGAACAGTAAAGCAGGAGGATTGCTTCAGCCCAGGAGTTTGAGGTTGCTGTGAGCTACGATGATGCCATAGCACTCCACCCAGGGTGATAGAGTGAGACTCTGTCTCAAAAACAAAACAAAACAAAACAAAAAAAAGGTACAGAAGCAGTAAAGGATATAATAGATTCAGTAAAACTTGAGCAATGGGGAGATTTAGAAACAAAGAAGTAGTAAATGTAGCTAGGAAGATAAATGCCATGCCAAAGAGTTAGGCTGTTATCTGTGCTATTCAAATACACAATGTTTTCAAGTATGAGAATAATACCACTGTTTAGAAGTATATATTTATGAGAAACAACTCTAGTAGTATTGTGAAAAATGGGATGAGGGAGAAACAGATTTTAGCAGTTAAGAAAAGGAACACATAGAACTTTGATATTTAAAGTGGTACACAAGAATCAGAGGAGATTTTGAACATGATACTGAAGCTTCTAATTACAGTTAACTGTGTGGTCCATGTTACTCACCAAGATAAAGAACACAGGAAGAGGACAGTAAGTTTTGAGAAGATGCAGGGGGAAACTGTGGACAACTTTTAAACAGGGAAGAAAAAAATTACTAGATGTGCTTTCAATTCCTGGAGCCTCCAAGAGTTATCTACTCCTATAGGATAGCATCTTTGTCTGTCATTTACTAACCTACTTTCTGTAGAGACAGAAATAACTTGTAGAAAACTGGAAATAGTGCAAATAATTCCTGTTCACAGAAAGACAAATCAGTAGAATGCAACTGATTGTCTTGCAGATATTGCCCAATTTAAAGGCATTTAAGTATTCCCTATCTGACTACAAATGTGTGGCTTTTTTCTCTTCTGAACTACTTTTAATAATACTGGTTCCTGAGGCCAGGTGTGGTGGCTCACACCTGTAATCCTAGCACTCTGGGAGGCCAAGGCGGGTGAATTGCCTGAGCTCATGGGTCTGAAACCAGCCTGAGCCAGAGCGAGACCCTGTCTCTTAAAAAAAAAATAGCTGGGCGTTGTGGCGGGCTCCTGAAGTCCCACCTACTCGGGAGGCTGAGGCAAGAGAATTAATTGCTTGAGCCCAAGAGTTTGAGGTTGCTATGAACTGCAACACCACAACACTCCATAGAAGGCGACAAAGTAAGACACTCCGTCTCAAAAAAAAAAAAAAAAAAAAAGATACTGGTTCCTGGCCAGACAAGGGGCTCATCCCTATAATCCTAGCACTCTAGGAAGCTGAAGGCGGATAGACTGCTTGAGCTCAAGGGTTTGACACCAGCCTGAGCAACAGCAAGACCCTGTCTCTACTAGAAATAGAAAAACTAGCTAGCCTGTAGTCCCACCTACTTAGAAGGCTGAGGCAAGAGGATCACTTGAGCCCAAGAATTTGAGTTTGCTGTGAGCTATGATGCCATAGTGCTCTAAAGAGGACGACAAAGTAAGACTCTACCTCAAAAAAAATATGAGCCTGAAGAACATGCAGGTTTTAGAGTTGTCAGCTTGAAAGCAGTGACCAAAGTCAAGGATATAGTTGAGTTTTGTCAGGAAGAGCTTAGAAAACAAAAAGAAGAGTACACAAAGGACAGAACTCCATGGAAAAGCAATGTTTAAGGTGCAGGCAGACAAAGAATATAAAGACTGCATGTAAATACCTAGAAGGACAGGAGAAACAGGAGAGGATTACCTACCAGGAAATTAGAAAAGAACACCTTACAAAACTAACTGGTCGACAGTATCACCTGCCACGATTGTTCCAGTAGGAAGGAAAAGAGAACAGCTGCAGCTATCAGATCTGGTGATCAAGAGTCACTGTTCACCTTAAAGAGAACAGTTCCAAGCTAGGTGCTGTGGTTCATGCCTGTCTTCCCAGCACGTTAGGAGGCACAGGTAGAAGGATCGCTTGAAGCCAGAAGTTTGAGACCAGCCTAGGCAACATAGCAACAAATTTTAAAATTAGTTGGCTATGGTGTCATACACCTGCAGTTCCAGCTACTTGGGAGGCTGAGACAGGAGGATCACCTGAGCCCAGGAGTTTGAGGTTTCAGTGAACTATGATGCCAACTGTACTCTCTAGCCCAAACAACAAAATGAAACTGTCTCAAAAAAAGAAAAGAAAATAGTGCAAGTACATGTCGGTCTATAAATAACTTGAATGAAAGGAAGATGAGAAAACAGAGAATAAATAGTGAAGAAAGGGTGGCTCCTGTGACTCAGTGGGTAGGACGCCAGCCCCATATACTGAGGGTGGTGGGTTCAAACTCAGCCCCGGCCAAACTGCAACAAAAACAAAAAAAAGTAGCCGCGCGTTGTGGCGGGAGCCTGTAGTCCCAGTTACTCAAGAGGCTGAGGCAAGAGAATCATCTAAGCCCAGGAGTTGGAGGTTGCTGTGAGCTGTGTGATGCCATGGAACTCTACCAAGGGCTATAAAGTGAGACTCTGTCACTATTTAAAAAAAAAAAAAAAAAGAAAAACAGAAAGAAGAAAAATATGAGTGTAGCTTTAAAACAAGCAAGATTAAGTAAAAGGAGTGGGAAATGAACAAAGATTCTCAAGATACAAAAGAGGAATGAGTTTCCAGAAGATGAACATGGAAATACAATAAAAACTATCTATCTGTCAGGTAGTCATAGCACCAGAATCAAATACATCTGGTGTAGAATCAACCTCAGCTATAAGTAGGGAATAACAGATGAAATTAAGGACTCAGTAATGTGTTCACAGCAGAAACAGTAAGTGTGACACGTATGCTACCATACCCTTCTTCTGGACCCATGGACAAATCACTATCAATCATGTAACTCTCTCCCACTGAACACAGCAAAGGTCTCAAAACCCTTACATGTGTTCCAAGTAGTCATGACTGATTGGAGTTGGCACATGAAATGAAAGTTATGTGTCATCCATGGTAATAGTTTTATAAATACTCAATTATCATGAATTACTAACTAAAATCTGGATGATGTTGAACAAAATAAAAATATGAATACATGCAGTTAATTTTTTCTCCCAAAGGAAAGAGTCCCTGAGAGAAATATGATAAAAATAATCATTGGTGGAGAAAATTCTCATTACTCATCAAACTACCTCTCATTCCTAGGACAAGTCTTGCATACTCGTGACTCCACATTTCTGCTGATCCAAGTTTTCCTCTACCAGAAATGTCCCTTCACTGTCAACCTTGATGACTTTGATCTAAATCAGCTCAAAGAGTACATTCTTCTCTCATCCAAGAAAACATAATTGCTTCCTATCAGTGCTGCAATATAATTGCATATGCTTTTATTATATAACTTAAATAAATAATAACTAAACAATAAGTATCTGTCTCCCTTGTTATATTAAAAGCTTAAAGTCAGGAACTGTGTCTTTTCCACTGTCATGGTCTCCTTCCAGCACCACCTATGTCAGCATCAGTTAAAGGAAGGACTGAGTAACAGAATATACTGAAGAACGAACAATGAACAGTATTATAACAGGGCAAGGAGTTCAGAATCCCTTTTGCCAAAAATCTTCCTGAATGCTAAAGCCCTACCATACCAATCAGACCAGTTAAAAAGATATAAAGTCTCTCTACATATTCCTTCAAACTATCAGATAACCTTCACACCAGCAATATTCCTAAGACCTCTTCTATGTTCTCATCTTGAGATCTTGCGAAATGCTGAATTCCATATTTTCCCATTTTCTTTTCTTTTCTTTCTTTTTCCTTTTTTTATTAGAGACAGAGTCTAACTTTATCGCCCTCAGTAAAATGCCATGGTGTCACAGCTCACAGCAACCTCCAACACCTGGGCTTAGGCGATTCTCTGCCTCTGCCTCCCGAGTAGCTGGGACTACAGGCACCCGCCAAACTTTTTTGTTGCAGTTTGGTTGGGGCCGGGTTTGAACCCACCACCCTTGGAATATGGGGCCAGCGCCCTATTCACTGAGCACAGGCGCCGCCCCATATTTTCCCATTTTCTATCATTCACAGTTTTTCTAAGTTCAGCCTTTCTAGTTTTTCTCTCATCTGCTTATTTCCATGCAATTTCACACATTTCATCAATTTCATCCAACTTTTATCTACATTCAAAAACGGTTATTGTCCATTAAAAACACTCCAGAACATTAAGAGTAGAAGTGTAATTTTTCTCTCACACAGGAATTTTTCGTTTATAACCATCCAATTTTCTTATCTATACCACTCTAAAATCACAATTAATTGCGGTTAAATAGCAAAGTAGGCTGCACATAACAATGTCAGAATGCCAGGAATCCACTTTCATTTTCTACTCTATCTGAATCTGTCTATAGATACAAGTTTTTATTAACCTGAGTTATCTGATGTGCCAGACACTGTGCTAGGTGCTACGGATATACACACAAAAAAACAAGGAGCATGGTTTAGTGGGAGGGGAAGGGCTACTCAGTATTTACAGTGCAGTGTGATAAGTGCTATAGCCACATGAAAAACACGTAAGCGGGACTAGATTGTTCTACCTCAGAAGATCCAGTCTTGGCAGAGTGAGCACCCACTTACTCAACTTCCAAAGTCCATGAATTCCCTGAATCCCCAACAGTCAAACACACTAAATACTACTTCATTGTCTTAATGTATAAAGCAGTGTGTGAAATTACAATGATCTGCAGTCCCGCTGAGATTTGGAATTATAAAGTTTTTTGGGAATATGAACTAGGCACAACTTGGTGAAAACACCTACCCATCTGCCTTTTTCTTCCAAGATTACCCTTCCTTCTTTTTCCAGTTTTCCTCAACCTCTCCATGCCCAAGTAGAACCTTTTGTTACTAAAACCGTAACCACCAAGTGTCATATCTTCTTGTCTTACCAACTGTTTCTAAATCATGTTAGTGTAGTTATTTTATAATGACCATTAAAAAAAAAACTCTCTCAAATGAGCATTTCTTTGACCAACATAAACTCAGAGTCATAAATCCACTGATGTTTTACATAACTATAGTTCCCATTTATTATCAACATTCAGAGATAGGCTTCTTCATCCGGTTTTTATTCCAGAGCTGCTTGAACTCAACTTCTCCCCCTATTTCATCTGACCTGCTCTTAGTAAAGGCCACTTCACCATCCCTCTCTACAGCCTAAGGATACAATATCAAAGCAAAACAGTAGTTACATCCCCATTGCCTCAATGGGATAATTGTCAGCCTTCCAAATCGAATGACCCCAGTTCACTGTACCTTTGTTTTACTCACAAATAATATTCCTTGGCAATTTCCTCATAATTCTCCATTGCGACAGAAATAAAACCAAACCACCCTGTTGGTTTTCAATAATTTTTCCCACACAGAGCAAGTCAAAGTCCTTTTCCAGGAAAGGGCATTTGCAATGAGGTAAACGGTTCCTGAAGGTGCTCCACTTGGAAGCTGAATCCAGGTCCATTTCTATGAATTTAAAATGGGATTTTTCATAGAGTTCTGCTAGATCTGATTTTCAAAGGTCCAAACTATCCCCAGACATCCCTTTTCTCTCTTGGATAACGTCCACAATAAATACCGTGTGAGGCAGGGCGTCTGGGGGTCCTACAGAATACTCTCCTCACTCCCTCCTCCACCAGTACAACTCCATTTCTAGTTCCCTATTCCAAGGTATTTGTAGCTATCACAAACCTGTCAAGAGTCAAAAGTACAAGTGCCACATTCTCCAGACATATTAGTCTTTAATTGCCTAAAAGTTCCCTGTTCACGAGCGGACAAATTATTTTCTCTAGCTTTTTGTTAGCTGATAAATCAGAGCTAACCATTAGGGGTAGAAAATTTTAGAGACAACCATCCACCACATCAGTCCACAGAATTTGTCTCTTAAAAAAACAGTAAGAATGTTTAGAGTCCTGGGATCCCTCTCAAGAAGAATTTCTCTAACTGGCTCTATTTCTACCCTCCTTATCTTGGCAACTTATCTTCAAAGTTCTTACCAACATGCTCTCCCTTCTCATGCCTAACCTACTCATCTCCAATCCCCTAAAGCCCAGAAGGCAACAGCTGGCAGCATTTCGGCCATCCTCTCTTCTGGAAGTTCTCCATCTGTACATGGCCCAGTTATGCACTACCAGGGCTTTGGAGCACCACCAGCAAGGCTTCTGGCCAACAGTAAAAAACACAGATTGGGGCTTCATGTACTGGGGTGCCCTGGATAGAGAGAGTTCCTTGTCATTTTTCTGAAGTGTTTGCTCAATCACTCTTTACCCTAAATAACAGGCAACAAAGCCCTCTGGCCTTAGCACTTACTTTTCCAGTTCCCCACCTATACATCCGTTAATTGTCAATAAAAACTATAATCTCACTAATGCTAGTGAAAATTTAATGAACTAGCTGCACTCATTTTATGATTCCAAATTATCCATACTGCTCTGGAAAGTATGAATTAAGTCATTAAATTTCCTTACTCAGTATTTTCAGCTCTGCAACGCTAATGTGGAGAAACAGTCGGTGGTTAAATTATAGTATAACCACTCCAAGTACAGTCATTAAAAGTGGGCGATAGAGCAACATGGATAACTTTGCCTCAGAAACAAAAGATTATTTAAAAAATTATAAATAAATGAAAACAAAAGATTAAAAAGAAATCTTACAACTACAATAGTTGAGGTGGTATGATGGGGCCTTGAAGCCTTCAGGAATGATCTAAACTTTGTTATTTCTTACATGGTTTGATTGAGCAGTAGCAGAAAATAGCATCAGACCAAATTTCCCATCCTCATGCCCACAGGGCTCAATAAAACCTTTGTCAAGTGGGATGTGAATACATAATCAGAAAATATTTCCTACTAGAAATTCTCAAAGTCTTGGCACACTTACCATTTAATCCCGTAATAACCTTGCGAGAGGGCATAAATGGAAACAGCTATTCTAGCATATTAAGTCACTATCCGAGGTCATACAGAGTTGTCAGAACCAACAGTCAAACATCCGGTCTTCTCGCCAAGTTTTTCACTGTTCTTCGTCGTGTTTTTCAAGTTCCTCAAACCCCAACTAAACGCCATCATTAATACTATCCCCAGAAACAAAATCTCTGTCCCACCACACTGATGTGATCACAGTGTCTCTCAATATTCGAGACGATTCCTGTATCCTACACCAGATCTCAGTACGATAATAGCAAAAACTGCTTCGCGAGCATAAACTGCACGTTATTCAAATGTTTTCACAAAAGTTTAAGACGAGGACAGCTTTGCATGACACTGTCACAAAAAGGAGAAGGCTGGCTGACAGCGGGCCGTCTCGGCTCTTTCCCAGCGCCACGTGGGAACGCGAGCCCTAAAGGTCGCGGGGGCACCGCGCGCGGCTCCGGGGTCACGGAGGACCTCGCTCCGCAGTCCCGGGGCCCAGCGGCGCCCACAGGCCTCACCTTGAGAGTCTCGTAGGCGGTCGCCACCAGCAGGAAAGCCTCCTCGGCGCTCTGCGGCGTCCGGCCGGGGCCCTCGCCGCCGGGCTCGGGCCGGTAGCGGTCCGGGTGGTAGCGCCGGGCCAGCTGGCGGTAGGCCCGCGCGATCTCCGCCTTGCCCGCCGAGCGGCTCACGCCCAGCACCTCGTAGCAGTCCCGCGTGCCGCAGTAGAGCCCCTCCACCAGGGCCCCCGCCGGCCGCGCCCGCAGCAGCACCAGCAGCAGCGGCCACAGCAGCACCAAGCAGCGCCGGCCGGCAGCCCCGGCTCCCCGGCGTGGACCGAGCGGTGCCGCCATTCCGGCTTCGCAGGCGGCCTGGCCACCCCAGCGGCTCTCCTGCACTCCTCCCGGCGCCCAGCTCCGCCTCCAGACCCAGCTCCACCTCAGCTACCGGCGGCCCCGCGCAGGCGCACAGGGGCGGCTACGGCAACTACTTCCTGTACAAGCGGTTGCCACGGGAGAAGGACGCCTCGGCCCCGGGCCGCTTCCGGCCTGCTGCCCCGCCTCCCTCGTCCCTGCCTCCGGGAGATGTTCCGCGTCGGACCTGAGGGGGGCGTCTGTGCGGCCCAGGCTCGCTTAGACCATTGGAGCGCTTTAATGTCCACCATGGCCCTCACGAGCAACCTTTTCGACATCATGCCAAAAAAACACAGGATTCTCAGTTAAATTTGAATTTCAGATGAACCACAAATAATTTTTTCACTTGCTACAAACAGGCAGACCGGCTCTGTCTCAGCCTGGGTTTTAAAGCCAAGTCTCCAGCCCCCGAGCCTTCCCCATGCTTCCTTTCCAACAGAAGATGAACAAATTCTAGGCATTTGTCTACTAGGGACCCCAAAAATTCTTGGCTATCTACTTCAGGGTTTCTCAACCTCCACACTATTTACATTTTGGATCAGATAATTCACTGCCTTGGAGTGGCTGTCCTATGCATTGTAAAATGTTTAGCAGTATTCCTGGCCTTCACACTAGATGCTTGTAGTACCACCAACCCTAATCGTGATAATCAAAAATGTCTCTAGATATTGCCAAATGTCTCCTGGGGGTAGGATTGCCAGAGAAAAGTACAAGATGTTCAGTGAACTTTGGAATTTTAGATAAACAACAATTTTTCAGTATGTCGCAACTATTGCATGGGACTACATAACAACATGAAGAAGTTTGCCTCAAAAAAAAAAAAATTGTATCATTCACTTGGTAAATATTTATTGAGTCTCTACTATGAACCAGGCATCCATTCAGGCAGTGGGGACACTATAATACATTCTTTTAATAAAATGAAGTAAGGTAATCATCTATATAGCTTTGGATAGCACATATATCATACACTATAAATATATATAGACACATAATTAATGGAAACATATGAGAGAATTGCCTAACCTGAAATTATTAGAGTCAGGGACAATTATTAGGGGTCAGTTCCAGGGAGAATCAACAGCCACATTGACCTAGAAGGACAAATAGAAAATGACTTGAAGGGGAAGTAAAAAAATAAAAGAAAAAGAAAAGAAAAGAAAATGACTTGAAAGATAAGGGTGAGAGAGGAGTTTGGGGATAAGGAAATGTGGGGTACCTAGAAGAGAAAAGAGCCATGGGCAAGAAAAAAAGCCTGAAGACAGTCCCTGAGACTAGGAGTGGAGGTGAGGAGAGGAGGGGATGGAGCTGGAGGAAGTCAGGTTATAAGCGGTCATTTTATTCCATGTTGAAGAAGTTTTTCTTTATCCTAAGAGTAGTGGAAAACCAATATGACATTTTTAAACAGTAAAGAGACACCTTCAGATTTGCATTTTAGAACCATCACTCTGCCCAAGAAAATGAGTTGGGAGATGTCAGAAAGATCATTAGGTGACAGGTGTAACAGTCCACGTAAGAGCTCTCAGGCCTGTTTCAAGGTTGTGGCACTGACAATGGAGAAACGAAAAGCTTTAAATATATTGATGAGGTAAAATTGGCAGTATTTAGTCATTGGTTCTGGAAAAGTGAAGGAAAGGAGTGAGACATAATAATGCCTAGATTTCTAGTTTGGGCAACCAAGTATTATCCCTGAATAGGGAGCACAGCAGGAAACCATGTTGTGTTTAGAAGTCAACTATCCAGACATTGGATCATGTCATTTCTGTATTTGAAACATTTGATGATTCCTGTTGACCCTTGCCTCGATCCCAGGTACCCAGTTTGCTTCCTGCATGCAATCTCCTCCTTTTTTTTTGAGACAGAGCCAAAGCTGTCGCCCTGGGTAGAGTGCCGTGGCATTATAGCTCACAGCAACCTCCAACTCTTGGGCTTAAGCAATTCTCTTGCTTCAGCCTCCCAAGTAGCTGGGACCACAGGTGCCCACCACAACACCCAGCTATTTTTTGGTTGTAGTTGTCATTGTTGTTTGGCTGGCCCAGGCTGGATTCAAACCCTCCAGCTCTGGTGTATGTGGCTGGCGCCTTAGCTGCTTGAGCTATAGGTGCCAAGCGCAATCTCCTCTTATAGAAGCTGTGGCTACTTGTTCAGGGCTCTCCTTCCCAAATGGAAGAAGTTCCCATAATGCTTTGAAATAGAGGAAATTTTCTATGTTATATATTTGGTCATATTACTCTTTCCAAACTTTACCATCAGATTAGACATAATGCTATAGTTTGAATGTATGTATCCCTCCATAATTCGTATGTTAAAACCTAAAATTCAATGTGATAGTATGAAAAGGTGAGGGTTTGGGGGAAGTGATTGAGTCATGCACATTTCATCCTCATGAAATGATCAGTGCCCGTATAAAAGGGCTTGAGGAATAACTAACCCTTTGTTCCCTTCTGTGCTGTTGACCATATGAAGACATGCTGTCCGTTGCTTTGGAGGATAAAAGAGGCACCATCTTCGAAGCAGAAAGGAAGCCCTTACCAGACACAGAATTTTCTGGTGCCTTGACCTTGGACTTCCCAGTCTCAGAACTATAAGGAATACATTTCTGTTATTTTTAAATTACCCAGCCCGTAATATTTTG
Organism: Loris lydekkerianus; assembly: GCA_963574355.1. Taxonomy (NCBI): domain Eukaryota; kingdom Metazoa; phylum Chordata; class Mammalia; order Primates; family Lorisidae; genus Loris; species Loris lydekkerianus. The sequence continues at coordinate 29,819 of CAUYPK010126419.1, forward strand.
TTACTTTTTTTTTTTTGTAGATTTTGGCCAGGGCTGGGTTTGAACCCACAACCTCCGGCATATGGGGCTGGCTCCCTACCCTTTGAGCCACAGACGCCGCCCTCAGCCCATAGTATTTTGTTAGGGCAGCATGAATGGACTAAGACATGGCTTTTGGTATTCTGTGACAATCTGATCTCAGATACTCTGCTTTTGCTCACAGTGGTCCTTCTGCCTGAAATATTCCTCTCCACCTTCTTATGCTCTTTCCAGCCCCTTATCTCTCTCTTTTTTTTTTAAGACAGAGTCTTACTTTGTCACCCTCAGTAGAGTGCTGTGACATCACAGCTCACAGCAACCTCAAACTCTTGCCTGACCTTCCAAGTAGCTGGGACTACAGGTGCCTGCCACCACACCCGGCTACAGCCCCTTATATCTTACAGAACTTAGCCTAAGTGTTTCTACTTGGAAGAAATTTTCTGACTCTTTTCCCAGGTTGTAGTCTGGCACCTGATTTAGAAATATATCAAATAGTCAAAGTCATAGAAGTAAAGAATGAAATGGTAGTTGCCAGGGGTTCGGGAGAGGGAGAAAAGGGAAGATGTTGATCAATAGGTATAAAGTTTCTATTATGCAAGACAAGTAATTTCTGCTATACAACATTGTGCCTATTGATAACAGTACTATACTGAACACTTGAAAACCTGTTAAGACTCTGGGTACAGTACCTCACACCTGTAATCCTAACATATTGGGAAAAGACTGCCTGAGGCCAGGAATTTAAGATTAGCCTGGACAAGAGAGAGAGGCCTGTCTCTTAAAAAAAAAATTTTTTTTTTTTTAGTTAGCCAGGTATGGTAGTGCACACCTGTAGTCCCAGCTACTCTGGAGGCTGAGGCTGGAGAATAGCTTGAGCCCAGGAGTTTGAGGTTGCACTGCACTATGATGATGCCACTGCACTCTAGCTGGGCAACAGAATGAGACCCTGTTTCAAAAAAAAATCTGTTAAGAGAGTGGATCCCATGTTAAATAATTCTTACCATAATAAAAAGATTAAATGAGGCTGGGCATGGGGGCTCATGTCTGTATTCCTAGTACTCTGGGTGGCCAAGATAGGAGGATTGCTTGGGATCAGGAGTTTAAGACCATCCTGAGCAAGGCAAGACCTTTGTCTCTATGAAAAATAGAAAAAATTAGATGGGCATAATGTCCACCAGCCCAGGAATGGATTAACAAGCACTATTCAGCCATTAAAAAAGATGAGGACTTTACATCTTTGTATTAACCTGGATGGAGTTGGAACACATTCTTCTTAGTAAAGTATCACAAGGATGGAGAAGCAAGAATCCAATGTATTCAATTCTAATATAAAGCCAGTAGACAATCTAACACATACCCACATAAGTGAAAATCTCAAGGGTGGTGCCTGTGGCTCAAAGGAGTAGGGTGCTGGCCCTATATGCTGGAGGTGGCCGGTTCAAAGCCAGCCCTGGACAAAAACCGTAAAAAAAAAAAAAAAAGAAAAGAAAAGAAAATCTCAAATCCATTCAAGGTGGAGGGCAGGGAACAAGGAAGTGGGGAGAGGAGAGGAGGGAGGAGAATGGCGGGTTCAGGTGTATGGCATACCTCTTAGGGGCAGAACACAACCATTTTACCTAACAAATGCAAACTGTAACTGAATTCTTTGTACCTCGATGAACCTGAGATGATAATAATAAAAAAATTAGGTGGACATGGTGGCTAGCACCTGTAGTCTGAACTACTTGGGAGGCTGAGGCAGGAGGATCACTTGAGCCCTGGAGTTTAAGGTTGTTGTGAGCTACAATGATGACACTGTTGTCTATCCAGGGGCCAATGGGATGAGACTCTGTCTCAAAAAGAAAAATCAAATGACTCTAGGAAAATCTCACTTCAAAGCAGACAGAACTTTGGTTCCCATCTCAGTTATCCTCTGAGCTGCCCACCCACTGTTCCTTACCCTGGGAAACTGCATACTTGGCAGACTACATTTCCTCACTGCTGTCTGGCTGGGTGTTAAACTCTGCCAGTAGAGGGCGCTGGAGCGGTACAACAAGACTGGAGAAGGAAAGGGAGACATTTGTTCCTCAAAGCAGAGTTCCCTGTGCAGCGCCAGCGTCTTTGCTGCCGCATTGATGATGGCTTCTGCTGTGGTTTGAATCATGTGCCCCTCAAAAGATATGTTCAAGTCCTAGCCCCGGTACCTGTGAATGTGACCTTATTTGAAAAAAAGGTCTTTTCATGTAATTACTGGTTAAAATTAGGTCCCTCTGGATTAGGGTGGGATGGGTGGGGTGGGCCCTCTAACCCTGGGCCCTGACCCAATGACTAGTTAGTGTCCTTATAATAGAAAATAGGCGCGCGCACGCGGGGGAGACAACCGTATGAAGACACAGGCAGAGACTGGAGGAGACCCAGAGGATGCCAAGGATTGCTGGCGATCACCAGTGGCTAGGAGAGAGGCAAGGAGCAGATTGTCCCTCCGTGGGCCCCGAAGGAACCAACCTTCCTGACCCCCTGATTTCAGTCTTCCAATATCCAGATTTTCGAGAGAATAAATTTCTTCTGTTTTAAACTACCCAGTGTGTGGAGTCAGCGTCTTTGTAACCAGATTGGTAGGGGTTGACAGCTCTTAGCCGAGCCGGTTCCATCCTCAGAGAAGCAGGCAGCATCCTTCCGGAGCAACCACACTCTCTCAGAGCAAAAGGTGTGATAAACGCAGGTTTATGTAGTAAGTTTAATGTTACATGTATTTTAGCCCAATTTAAAAATTAATTTCAGATGGGGCAAGAGCCGCCTCTGAGTTTCTAAGTTCCTTATTTGTTTGCTTTTCCCTCAGCTCTAGGAGTGGCAGCTTCTCTCTACGTTATTTCTTTTTGCTAAATTTTTTATTGTGTATTAACATAAAATTTACCATTTTAACTATTTAAAAGTGTATGATTCAGTAGCATTAAGTACATTAACAATGTTGTACAACCATCACCTCTATCTAGTTCCAAAACTTCTCATCACACCAAAAGGACTTTGCATATCTATTAAGCCTGCATGTACTATTTTTTTCTGTAATTATCAGTGAAATACTTTTCCACTTTTTATAGCTAAGCATGGCCACAGCAAGCATAAAAGAACATTCCTAACTGGAAGGAAGATAAAGCAAACTACCGGGGAGCCAGGAAAGATCCCGAAAGATCCCAAAAGTTCTAGTCCAAGCCAAGGTCAAGTGGGAGGATACATCCTGGATAGAATTACCCTTCTCAAAAAAGTAAGGTATGTGCTTGAAAAGTGGTGTCTGAACTAGGTTTCACTTTATTTCTCTTACTGTAGAAAACCCTATGAACCAGAATCTGCAATAAAATATTAGGTATATCATCATACAAATAGGAAATTATAAAACTTGAATGAAATGCAAAAGTTCCTAGAAAAATATAAAATTTCAATATTGGTGCTTGTATTAATATTAAGGAAGCGTAAAAGTCATCCAGAGTTGTTTCTTCTGACAACAAAAAACCAAGTTCCTATGAAAATTAGAAGACTTTCAAACCTATCCATTAATTTTATGAAGTAATACCATATTGATTTCAAAACCAGAAGAAGAGTAATATAAAAAATAATAACAGCTAATTGAATCCAACATTAGTTTTTTAAAGCCTACATGATTTTTTATTTTTTGAGACAAGAGTCTCTGTTGCACAGGCTAGAGTGCAGTGGCATCAGCTTAGCTCACAGCAACCTCAAACTCCTGGATTTAAGAGATCCTTGCACCTTAGCCTCCCGAGTAGCTGGGACTACAGATACAACCAGAATGCCCGGCAAATGTGGCTTTTGATGGACTTGATGTTTATGGTTCTTCTCGGACTAACTACTGCATGAATCTCCATCTTTCTGATCCTAAGGAAAACCTGAGGTATAGAGTGTCTGGATACTACTAACTATAGCTGCAGGGCTGTATCATTTATAATGTTCTCCCTAAAATCTCTGCCCACAAAACAAAACTACCTTCTTTCTAGCTTTCTTTCCCAACACTGTAATAGAAGAATCAGAAGGCTAATCATTCAGTGGTTTATTTCATACTAGACATAGGCAAGGGCTGGGGGTTAAAGGTTCTTTATTGCCTTTGGCCCAACTGCTTAGGTAGACATTTTCAACAAATCAAAACAATCTGGATAGGTAGTTACCTGTACCTTAAATATAAAATATTATAAAAGGAGAATGAATAAGCAAATAGTAATTTCTTAATTTCAGTGATTTATGCATGGATAACTTTTAGCCAAATGACTTCAATGAATCAGGAAAGCTGTAGACTAACAACAGCTTGTGATTAGCAACTTGACTGCAACTGTATTTAGGATTCCTATAATTGGGATTTGGTCTGTACAGCATTTCTAAGTTTTGACAAACAGTATCGGAAGCTCGTATAGAATACAGTTAACATTCTGTAATATCACTATAGACTTGAGACTTCCATGAACTTAACTTTCACTATCTCATTTGATGTTAACTTGTTAAGGACCAAACGCACATACTTATTCCAAAACATGTGTAGATATCTCTACTAATAGCCACATTTTCAAATTGCAGGCAAATCTCAAAATAAATATCCTTCAAAGTGGAGAGAGAAATGCGTCCAACACACGTACATTTTTAAAATAACATTACAGTTTGAAAACCTAACTCAAAAACTCAGCATGGCCCTTGAACTTCCTTTTGATCATATTTACAAACCTGCCCATCTCACCGTTAGTTCAGGGATCTGCTAGGGAGACTCAGTCAGTTTATGGCATTGGAACACCACCAATTTCATTGCCATTGCCATCTTTAATTTTGCCAGGCTTGTATGATTATAATCTCTCTTCTGCCTTCTCAGTATATGCCTCCTTTTTTCCTCCTTTTTTTTTTTTTTCCACAGTTTTTTTTTTTTTTTTTTTTTTGGCCTTTTGGATAAAATTTTTATTGGCCTTTTGGATAGAAACGGGAATTTATTTGCCAGGAAGGATGATCCCATCATACTTCTGCTGGAACCAGCGCATGGCCTCCTCTTTGCTGATTCTGTGTTTGGCCCCAGTGCAGCCTGTCCTGCGCTTCTTGTCTGCAATGCTGAAACCTGGCCTACCCAGCACCACATAGAAGTCCAGGCCGTAGATACCAATGCTTGGGTCATATTTGATACCCAGATCCATGTGCTCCTGGATCCCAAAGCCAAAGTTTCCAGTATCTGAGAAGTTATTTTTTCTTAATTCATACTCTCGCACCTTCAGACCTTTCTCCAGGATTTCTTCTGCCTTAGCCCCTCTGACTGTGCAGTGGACTGCAATCTTCTCATTTCTCCTGATGCCAAAGGATCTGACAGTGTATCTAGCTTTGGAAAACACAGGGGTCTGGCCTGTGAGCTGCTCCAATACCTTGGCTGCCCAGGTCAGTCTGTCTCCACTCTCCCCCACACAGATGTTGAGGCAGAGCTTGCGGATACGAAGTTCCCGCATGGGGTTCTCCTTTTCACCTTGATCCTGCGCCATGATGAGAAACAGGAAGAGCTTTTTTCCTCTTTTTTGAGAGTTAAATATGTGTTTCTTCCCTATCCTGAAATCCATCCACTTGAAGAATGGCAGAGGGAGATTGGGGGGTGGGGGAATGTCTACGTGTATCAGCTCCATTTTTTTTCCAAAGGGACAGCCCTGTATTGTTCAACCCTCTCAGTCACGTGTGTGAAGAAACTTAACTTTGCAACTCTTCCGTTCCTCTGACGTTCGGCATCTTCCTGTTTGGTTGGTTCCAGGACACCAGAAACCGTGCCGGTTCTCAAATTGTCCAGAGAGGGTGCTACCCACCCCAGCACCGTCCATCGCAGATGTCTGATGGATGTGTTCCACAATTTATATACTGGTTTCAATTTTCTCTAGCTTTTTTTTTTTTTTCCAAAATTCATCAATGAAGCACTTTTAAAAACCAAGCTCCTAAAAAGAGAAAATAAACCTGTATGATTGGTTGCGTAGACACAAAGGGAAAGCTAAAAACAGCTCCAGTGCGGTTCCCCTGATCTCATTCACCTGTCAGGCTTCCTATCAGGATGGAAGTGAAAGGGATTTGTGATCCTGTAGTCCCAGCTACTCAAGAGGCTGAGGCAGAAGGATGGCCTGGACCCAGGTGTGTGAGGTTGCTGTGCGCTAGGTTACCGCCATGGCACTGTAGTCTGAGTAACAGCATGAGATTTTGTGTCAAAAGAAAAGAAAAGAGATAACATAGTAAAAAGAATTGAAAGCAAGAGCTCAAAGAAATATTTACACATCCATGTTCATTGCAGAATTATTCACGATAGCCAGGAGATAGAAGCAACTCAAATGTTCATGGACAAGTAAATGGATAAAGAAAATCTGGTATGAATCTCTAGGACATTACGCTAAGTGAAAAAAGACAGTCACAAAGGGACTAATAGTGGTTCTACTCATGTGAGGCACCTAAAATTGTCAAACTCCAGAACAGAAAGTAGAATGGTAGTTGCCTAGATCTAGGGGGAGATGGAAGTAAAGTTCAATGGGTAGAATTTCAGCCATGTTGGGTGACGCCTGTGGCTCAACCAAGTCGGGCCTGCCAGCCCCATATGCCAGAGGTGGCAAGTTCAAATCCAGCCCTTGCCAAACTGCAAAAAAAAAAAAAAAAGAATTTTAGCCATGCAAGACCAAGAAGTTCTAGAGATCTGTTTCTCAACAGTGTGAATAAAGTTAAACTATTGAACTGTATCCTTAAAAATGGCTAACATGGTCAATTTTCTTTATGTTCTTCCCACAATTTTTTTTAAATGCAAAAACCATTTTTACTTTGAAGATTGTATAAAACTAGGCTGCACTTAGCCAGTTTGCCAACTCCTGATCTAATCTATAGTCAGTCTTCAAATTTGATGTCGTTTGAAGTTATCCTCCTCCATCTTAATCTAATTCAGGTCCCTCTGGTTGCTGTGTCTCTTTAACAGTTTTTCAGTCTTCCTTTGACTTTGATGACCTTGACACTTTTTTTTTTTTTTTTTTTTTTTTGCAGTTTTTGACCGTAGCTGGGTTTAAACCTGCCACCTCCAGCAAATGGGGCCAGCGCCCTACTCCTTTGAGCCACAGGCGCTGCCCTGACCTGTTGCGCAATGGATCGTGGAGTGACTGGCGTCACAGGTATAAACCCATCTCCTGAAATGGTATGAAAGCAAGAAAGGCTACAAGTCCAGGATGGCGAGTAGTGATGTTCTTTATTTCCAGCCCACTTAAATAGCCAGCTAGTCACGTACAGACTATTGATCTGCAATCACACAATAGCTTTACAAAACATATGGTAAAATCCAATTAACCTTTTCTTGGTGTCTGATGATTAACTGATATACAACTATCACATGAGTTATACGTTAGCTGCTTTGCTCGTGAGCTGTTAAGTCACAAGACCACAATAAAGAAAGAGTCGATTGTTTCTTAAAATATCTGGAAACTCAAAAAAAAAAAGAAGCCAAGTTTCTTTAGGGTGGTGCCTGTGGCTCAGTGAGTAGGGTGCCAGCCCCATATACCAGAGGAGGCAGGTTCTCATAACGACCTGAGGGGCAGAAACTTAGTATCTCGCTTAACCATGGTCCGGAGGCCGTTCAGCTTATTGATTACATGACTTGCAGACATCAGCCTCTGAGCTGTATCTCTGGGGATAGAGTTTTTTGCTCCAATGTCCCCAGGCTTAACAGCCACATAGTTGTGTCACTGAGGTTGGGCTTCTACCTCCAAGCCTCAGGCTTATCAACTCTGTTGCAGCCTAGGCCTGCAACGAAAACCTTGGTCAGCAAGAATTTGAAACTGCTTTTCTCAGGCCACTTGGGCACAGAGCATATAGGCTATACTGACCTTGACATTTTTGAAGATTATTAACTAATTATTTTGCAAAAGTCTCTCAATTTGAGTATGTCTGCTCTTTCCTTAAGATTAAATCAGGGTTATATATTTCTGCTAGGATATTACAAAATTGACGTTGGATCCTTCTAAAAATATATCAGAAAGCACAAGATGGTATCTGTTTGTCTCATCATTTGCGATGTTGACTTTGACCAAGTGTCTGCTAGATTTTTCCACTGTAAAGTGACCTTATCCTTGTTAGTAAATAATTTGTGAAGAGGTACTTTTAGACAGGTAAATATCCTATTCCTCATTAAACTTTCACCCATTTATTTTAACTTCTGTAATTCTTGCCTGAATCAATTATTATTAGTTTGAAAATGATGGCATTCTAATTCCATCTGACTTCACTAGCTAGCATTCTACTATAAGGAAGAGCTTTTTCTTTCTTTCTTTTTTTTGAGACAGAATCTCACTATGTCACCCTTGGTAGAGTGCCATGATGTCACAGCTCACAGCAACCTCCAACTCTTGGGCTTAAGTGATTCTCTTGCCTTAGCCTCCCAAGTAGCGAGGACTACAGATGCCTTCCACAAAGCCCAGCTACTCTTTTTGTTGTTGTTGTTGTTGTTGTTGTAGTTGTCATTGTTGTTTGGCAGGCCAGGGGCTGGGCTCCAACCCTCCAGCTCCAGTGTATGTGGCTGGTGCCCTAGCCACTTAGCTACAGGTGCCAAGCCAGGAAGATCTTTTTCTTACCTCAGCATTATGAACTCCTGGTAACTTATTTTATGGGGGGAAATGGGTAAAACCTGCTAAGCCATTAACATATTAATTGGTATTATTAATTGTAGGTGCTAATATGTTTATTTTATTATTTGTTTTGAAGTTCAGATTGTCTTAGATTTGGTCCACGAAATGTCCTTTAAATATTGTCCCCTACCTTTATCTGTTCCCATCACATTCTGCACACTTTCTTACTTACTGGTACAAAAAGATGTTTCAGAGGCCAGGCTCAGTGGCTCACATCTGTAATCCTAGCACTCTGGGAGGCCAAGGCCAGTATATTGCCTGAGCTCAGGAGCTGGAGACCGGCCTGAGCAAGAGAGAGACCCCCATCTCTACTACCAGGTGTTGTGGTGGGCGCCTATAGTCACAGCTACTTGGGAGGCTGAGGCAAAAGAATCACTTGAGCCCAGGAGTTTGAGGTTGCTGTGACCTATGACACCAAGGTACTCTACCGAGGGTGACAAAGTAAGACTCTGTCTCAAAATAATGATGATGATGATGATGACGCTGAAAGTATTTTACAGAAATCCCATAAGTTTCACCTTCCTTTGTTCTTACGTATAAGAGGAATCTACCTCACCTGTATTGGGAGGTAGAATGGAACAGGAAAAGCACAGGACTTTGAAGTGGACTAACTCTGATTTAAAACCCTGCCCTGCTACTAGCTGTGCGATCTTGTCTAAGTTATTTTACCTCTCGGAGGTTTGGTTTCCTGAGGCTCTGAGGAAGATAATCATACTATGCACATCCCTGGATAATCATAAAGACTCAAAATACTAGATACCATGGGCTACGCCCAGGCAAGGCCCTCGGTGCACTTCTAGCCACATCATATGGGAAGAGGCATCAGCAATCTCTCTCCAAATGTAGGGTCCCGCATGTACTATATATTAAGGGATTCTTGTAATTATGACATAACATTAATATTCAGCTCTATAATTATTTCATAATCATTATCTTACCAGACCAATGAACTGGAAGTTGTAGAGGAGAAAGAAGAAAACAAGTATATCTTTCTGTTAAGTTCATGGCCACAGGAGAGGAATCCCTCATATCCATGAGGAATTCCCAAAAAATATCTAACAATGGCTTCTGCTTTTTTTTAAAGGGGAAACCCTTTTCTTTATTTTTTTTCCAGGAATATTTCACTGAAAAAGTACAGATGACTAATTGAACATTTTGGCTATTTTTTTTTTTTTTTTTTGCTTTGAAATGCGGAAACAATTTTTATTTAAGATCTGAAATACAATTCCTAAAATATCAACTTCTCCAAATAACCATGGCTACACAATAATGCATTTCCTCTATCATGATAGAGCATGCATTAGACTCAAATCCCAAAACCATGAAACAAATCACCATTCCTTCAATATTTTGAGCAAAGATAGAATGCCTAAGGAACAACATAGATGGACTTGAAAAGGATGGGCTGTTTTACTTCAAGCACCACAAAAAAAATAATAATAGGAGCACAAATGCATGGGTTTTCAGGTACATACGTCAAGTTGAACCTTTGGCACTAGAAATCAGGCGGTTTTTTCACACAGCATTAACACATATTATAAAACTGTGTAGTGCCAAAGGGATAGAACCACCAGCATTCAAGCAATGTTGTCAACTAGGCAATAAAGTGTTCTACTGAAGTTTGGTCTTTGTCTAATGACTGCATACACTGGTAGCAACTTTGAAACAAGAAAAGGAGCTTCACTCCTTTTATTTTTGGCTTCGGCTTTTTACGCTGTATGCCATCTGAATTATTATCTGAGTTATTTGACAAGAAGAATGTTTCTATTACTTGTGTGATTTCATCGAGTTAAGTGCATTGTTCCCTCTGGTCTCTAGATCAGAGGCCACTGAAACCTAAGATCAAAGGACTGAATAGATTGAAGTTTTGCCTTGGAACAAAGTAAAGAAAAATCTTTTTCCCTGATTTTTATTCCATATTCTAACAATCTAGAGGTGATTACATAACAACCATGACTTAGCCTGATCACTATGACTTGGCTGAATTTAGTATTCAGACCTTCTGAGTCATGATGATTGAGAAAGATCTCCTTTGACCTGGTGTGGCCAAATATCCTTACCTTCAGTTTAATGTCAAGTGAGTAAGCATTTGAGGCATTTTGTATTCCTGGCACTTTTATTTCCATGATTTTTGCTTACTTTGTGAAGACTTTTTATTAAACCTGAAATTTTATTAGCTCTTTCAATATGCAAAAGAAATAGAATGAGACATATAATGCAATACCATGTGTATAAACCAACAGTACACATACACAGTGCACATTATGTAAGCACACGTTTAAAAAAACCTACATGTGCATTAAACACACCACAATTGCTCCCTATAGTGGGAGGGAAAGCAGAGAATGGGATTTTATTAAAGGCAAATAAATTAATGACAGACAGAGAGTTTGGCAGACTAGTGAGGAGGATAAGGTGCCACAAACTCTGGTGAGTTATGAAGAACTCAAGTCTCTGCCCTTGAGGTTCCCAAATCAAATATTAACATGAACAACAGTGCTTATGCATTATGGTTTTAGAATCCACCCAAGTTGCTTTATGTGCATGATACCCAGTGTTTCTGATTGCTGTGCAGTACCCGTAGTGTGCATCTACCACTGGCTGAGCAAACTTCATTTCCTAGATACAATATAGCATTAAGTAGTGTCTTTCTAAGATTCATGAGTTAATGTCCCAACTCCCAAAACCTCAGAAAGTAACTTAATTGGGTGATAGGGCCTTTAAAGAGGTAATTAAGGTCATATGAATAGGCGCTAACCTAAGTGACAGTATAGAAGGTATAACTTCCAAAGAAGTGATTTAGTGAAACTGAGGCTGTTGAGTGGAGCTCTGAGCCAGGATGTCGGGTTTCCTTATGTGAAGAGAGAGCGGGAATGTACACACAGAGAAAGAGCCACATAAGGACCCAGCAACAAGGCGGTCATCATCAAACCAAGGAGAGAGGCCTCAGGAGAAACCAAACCTGCTGACACCTAGATCTTAGACTTCCAGCCTCCAAAACTATGAAAAAATGAATTTCTGTCATTTAAGCTACCAAGTCTGTGGTATGTATACTTTGTTATAGAAAACGAATACGCACTCCTAGAGACAGCCAGATTTCCTTCTACTCTTTTATTGAAGATCTTCTGAAGTAAAAAAACAAACTCTCTTTCCTGTGAAACTAACAATACTACTATACACCTAACATCTGATTATTACTGTGCAGTTAACAACTGATTACTACTTAATTCTATATCGTATGTAGGAAATTAAGAAGTCTGTCTCTTGGAGTTTTCTTTTTCTTTTCTTTTCTTTTTTTTTTTTTTTTTTTGAGACAGAGTCTCACTTTGTTATCCTTGGAAAAGTGCCTGGCGTCAAAGCTCATCGCAAGCTCAAACTTTTGGGCTCAAGTGATTCTCTTCTCTCAGCCTCCAGAGTAGCAAGGACTATAGGCTCCGGCCACAACCCCGCTGCTTTTAGAAGCAGGGTCTTGCTCTGTGAGCTCAGGCTGGTCTCCACCCTGTGAGCTCAGGCAATCAACCCACCTTGCCCTCCCAGAGTACTAGGATTACAGGTGTGAGCCAGGGTGCCTGGCCTCCTCTCTTGGAGTTCTAAACTTTTCACTCAGTGCCTTGTTGATTGAACGCCTGGCAAAGGGCAAAAGGGAATCCTAAACCCAGGCATCAGCTCAGAAGCCTTCGATTAACCAGCAATTGGTTTAGAGACAGGCCCATCAGTGAGAGGTGGAGGACTTTTGCTAGGAATTCTGGAGATGGATTTTTTTTTTTTTCTTTTTCTCTGCTGTAGAGTAGCAGAGCTGCTGCAGCCATTCAGTCACAATGAGAAGAGCAAGCTTTAGGATTATGCTGATGCCATGGAAAGCAGTGTGTAAGCACGAAATCTTGAAATCTCAACTCAGACTAAGTTGAAGCCAGGCTTTCTGGACTTTCCAGTTACATGAGCCAATAAATCTCCTTTATTTACTTTAGCCATGAGTCTTCTATTATTTGCAAGAAAAAAAAATTCTAAAGATACAGGTAATCACAAGATTACAGATGTGAAAAAAGTCAGGTAACGCTGGTTAAAGAGGGAGATACTGGAGGAAATTACGGGGAAGTTTTAAAGTTCTTTCAACTTTTTTTGAGACAGTTTCACCATGTCACCCTTGGTAGAGTGCCATAGCGTTACAGCTCACAGCAACCTCAAACTGTTGGCCTCAAGCGATTCTCTTGCCTCAGCCTCCCAAGTAGCTGGGACTACAGGCGCCCGCCACAACACCCGGCTATTTTTAGAGATGGGGGATCTCGCTCTGGCTCTGGCTCAGGCTGGTCTTGAACCCCTGAGCTCAGGCAATCCACCCGCCTCGTCCTCTCAGAGTGCTAGGATTACAGGAACGAGCCATGGTGCCCGGCCTTAAACATTTTTCAGTTACTTCCTTAATTTATATGACATGACCGACAAAGATTGGGCCAGAGGTTGGAAGTATATAATTGAATTAGACCCAGTGTGGGGTGCCCGGAACTTATTTTAGGCCAGTGGAGAAGTCAAAAGATCATTACTGCGAACTAGCGTTTATTGAATAAATATTTACCAAGCGCTTGTACTGGTGTAAGTACTTGATATTTATTAACTCATTATATTCTTTAAAAGATACTGACTTTTCATAATTTCTGGAGGCTAAGCACTGCTCTTACGCCCATCTTACACATAGGGTGAACTGAGGCAGGGAGAACGTAAGTAAACTCTCTGAAATCTACTGCAGGCGCAGGCTTGGAACTCGAGCAATTGAGAACAGGAGACTTGTGTTTGCACAGCCGCAGCCTCAGACCTCAGTGCTGGGAAGCCTCAGTGCTCGCTCCTACCAGGGAGAGTCTGGGAAGGATTCACAGAGGAGCGACTCCCGCACTGGCCCAAGAAGGTAAACGGGAGCTCCCGGGGCAGCGCGGGCACCTCGGGGAAGGCCCGCAAGGGGGCGCTGCGGGGCGCCGGCGACGGGAGCCGGCGCTGCGGGCCACCCGGGGGGTTTTGGCCCCTCCGGGTCTGCGCGGCGGAGGCTGCGGGCAGTCCCCCGCTCCTGGAGCAGTTTCCCGCCTGGTTCCCAACTGCAGGACTGCAGGGCTCCGATGGGGGCTTTTATGATCGGGAAAGTGACACAAGCGCACACACGCACATGCACACACGCACACATGTACATGCACACACGTACATGCACGCATTCTTCCAACTCTGATTCCGCCCCCCACCCGTGACCCGCCCCGGGACTGCCTCCCCCAGTCCGCGAGCAGCCCCGCCCCGGGGGCCTCGCCTCCCCCCGTCCGCGAGCAGCGCCGCCCCGCCCGCTCCCTCCCCGGACCTGTAAAAGCCGCTCCCGGCGCTGCGCCCGCCGTTCGGCTCTCGGCACTGACTGACTCCTCCTGTAAGTGGTCACCCTACTTCCCTTTCCTTCTCCGGGATCGCGGACGGGTGCTGGAGGGAAGTGCAAAGCCGGGTTGCATTTCGGGACACCCCGCAGACGCCTGCACTGGGGAAGGGGCTGGGAGCGGAACTGGCGGGACTGCAGACCCGGGCGAGGGTGCAGGGGGACGGAGGGGTGTGGGGCGAGCGGCGCGGACCCCGACCTAAACTCCGCGAGCCTTGCCCGCACCCCGCCGGCCTCGGGGCCAGACACTTCCCAGGGGTGGTCTCCGAACTTGTGGCCAGTTCAGAATTCTCAGGCCGTTTGGGGAAGAGGGACGATTTAAAGCCCAACTCTGGGTGGCACCTGTGGCCCAAAGGAGTAGGGTGCCGGCCCCATATACCGGAGGTGGTAGGTTCAAACCCGGCCCCGGCCAAAAACTGCAAAAAAGAAAAAGCGGAATTCGTAGACGTTGGGAGCAGAATGGTGCTCACCAGAAGCTGGGAGGGGCTAGGGAAGGAAATGGGAGCGGTTGGTCAAAGGGCACAAACTCTCAGTAAGAGGAATCAATTTTCAGATCTATTGCATAGCTCAGTGACTACAATCAATAATGCATATTTCGAAATAGTTAAGAGTAAATTTCAAATGTCTTACCATAAAAATAATAGGCAAACGAGGTGAGGGCTACTTTCATTAGCGCGATTTAATCATTGTACGTTGCATACATTACACGGAAACATCACCTAGTACCCCACAATGCATACAATTATGATCTGTCTATTAAAAATAATAACTTAAAAAAATTAAGCCAGGTTGCGGATCCCACCACCCCAACAGCTTTCCCTAGCCCTGGGGAAGGGTCCCCTCGGGGCTGCGAGTGCCCCCTCCCCGGTACTGGTGGTGAGAGCAGGTGGAGTCGCCGGCCACTGCGCTCCACTCGCCGGGAAGGAGCGACCCCCACGTGGTGCCGAGAAGCGCAGTCCAAGCCTGACGTCCTGACCCGAGGGTCCAGGGCAGCCTTCATCTTCTCTCGGTTTGGGGGGTGGCAAATTTAAACAAATCCTGGGGCTCAAGAAAGAGCGCACCGGAATATGGGGCCGGGTAGCGGTGCCCCCCACTCCCGTGGTTTTCAGGTTTTCCTGCCAGTTTGCCTTGGAACGCGGGGTGTATTCATCTGAAGGAGGTGCATGGACTTGTCTTAGGTTCTTTGTGTTTGTTGGTTTTTCTTAGGATTAGGTTCTTGTGAGGGGAGAAACTGGACATGTTTGCACGCCTCATAGCTGTTCAGTGCTCTAGAGAAACTCTAGAGCAGGGTGGTGGTTGGGGAGAATTTCTGTGTCCATTTTCATTTTTTCTTGCCTTGGAGGTCTCTAAATTTCAGTTTTTTCATCGGGAAACTCACAATGATAATAATGACTATTTTACAGAAAAGTTATGAGGATAAAGTGAAGTAATATATTAATATATGAAGCACTTAGCACAGTGTCAGAAACAGTAAATACTAAATGAATGTGGTTGATATTATGTGATAATGAGAATTAAATTACTGTGGTTGTACAGTCTGGGCTCAGACCAATGGCTAGAGAACTGTAGGAATCCAGTCACTTCACTGTAGTTGACTATACATTTACTATGTTATAGGAACTTCAGGATGGTTCATGCTAAAAGATGGACCCTGAAGAAGCACTTTAAAGGCAACCCTACTAAGGATGACTTTGAGTTAAAGACAGTTGAGCTCCCACCCTTGAAAGATGGAGGTAAGTCACACTAGAAAGATTTCAGAGTGGGAAAGGGTCTGTGTCAGTTACCCTTTGCTGCATAAAAAACTACCCCCAATTTAGTGACTTCAAACAACTATCTTTATTAGTTCATAACTCTTTGGGTTGGCAATTTGGACTGAGGTAAGCTGGATGGTTCTTAGGTCTCAGAGAGGCTAAATGGTTAATTTGGGATGGCCTCACTCACAGGGGTGGGTAGCAGGCTTTCTGCTGGGGTGCATACCTCAATTCTCCCCTCTGCAGCCTTTCTAGCAGGCTAGTTTGAGCTCTGTTCTCAGAGCAATCCCAAAGATCTAGAGCTGCAGAAGTTGGCAAGCTCCTTTTTAAGCCTTTACTAGTATGTTTGCTAATATCCCACTATCAAAGCAAGTCACTAGGCAAGCCCAGACTCACCAGGGTGTGCCCAATGATGACCAGGCAAGCACCGCCTGGTAACTGTGTGCACAGCACAGACTATAAGGGTGTTTATATGGGTAGGTATGCTTTTGAGACAAAGGAATGCGATCAAGTATGATGACAAAGTTATCAATCCCATTTATTAGTAGTTGTAGTAGCCACAATTAAAAGTTCGGGAGAATGTGTGCATAAGAGTTACTCCAGCAAAATACATCTTATTTAATATTGATAGTAAGTGGGGCTGAGCAGAGCAACATAATGGTTACAGATTCTATGTGAGCAGAGCAACATAATGCTTACAGATGGGGCCTAAACCTAAATAAAATTGGAAACAATATTTGTTGAGAACATCCAGGGAAATGTAAAGCATGGAGTACTGAATCACATTATTATTGTTATTATTAACTGGGGTGGGTCAAATGTCAGAATGCTTCCTGTCACTTCAGTAGAAAGCACAGGTGAAAAGAATGCTGAAGCAGAAATATTATCTGTGACTATTTAGAAGGCCCAAAACAGCAAAGGTATTAGGCCTTGAATTTTCTAATGCCTATTGGATGCTTTATTTTGTAGAGGTCCTGCTCGAAGCTTTGTTCCTTACCGTGGATCCTTACATGAGGTATTATCTTTGTCCTACAAATTCTTATGTTGTATATTGAGTGTTATTTGGAAGTAGTTCTCTTTTTAAAATATCCAAATGATTCAAAATAGTGCCGTTTTCCCTGTTTCTCCCTGCGTGGTATCTGTCTTGGGATTCATGGGTGCTCTTGTACCTTTTATTTTTTGTTTTATTTTATTTTATTTTTTTGAGACAGAGTCTCACTATGTTGCCCTGGGTAGAGTGCCATGGTGTCACAGCTCAAGCAACCTCAAACTCTTGGACTTAAGCAATTCCCTTGCCTCAGCCTCCAGAGTAGCTGGGACTACAGGCACCCACCACAACACCCGGCTATTTTTTGTTGCAGTTGTCATTGTTGGTTAGCTGGTCCTGGCCAGGTGTGAATCCGCCAACTTTGGCGTTTGTGGCTGGTGCCTTAACCACTGTGCTATGGGCGCCAAGCCTCTTAGACCCT
This sequence comes from Loris lydekkerianus, assembly GCA_963574355.1. Taxonomy (NCBI): domain Eukaryota; kingdom Metazoa; phylum Chordata; class Mammalia; order Primates; family Lorisidae; genus Loris; species Loris lydekkerianus. The sequence goes on from CAUYPK010126419.1 coordinate 47,094, forward strand.
TTTATATGCAAAGGTCTAAGAAGCTTGGTGAGGGATCACCTTGGTCCTCTTATTTTACAACCATCTCCCATTCATTCTGAACAATTTGCCTTCCATTGTTCATCAGAATTTTTGCTTCCAGAAAAATATAAAATAAAATAAAAGAGAAAAGAAGCCAAACTCCAATTTGTCCATTTTCCTACTAGAAAGGAATTTGGATAGAGCCAAATGCTAAGGCTAAAATCAGCTTTTCTTGCCTTCCATTTACCTGTATTTTATTTAGGTAATCTGTAATTGACTAAATCTTTAAACTCTGCAAACAACTTAGGTGAGAGGAGGCTCTTCATGGGCCATTAAGTCCTAGGTAAATTTTTTGCCTTGGTAAATATAAATAGCCATCATCCTTTTAAATATTTTTTCATAGCTGATTGATAAAGATTTAAATCTAAAGTGAAGAATTCTTGGGTGGTGCCTGTGGCTCAGTGAGTAGGGTGCCAGCCCCATATACTGAGGGTGGTGGGTTCAAAGCCAGCCCAGGCCAAACTGCAAGAAAAAAATAGCCAGGCCTTGTGGCTGGTGCCTGTGGTACCAGCTACTCAGGAGGCTGAGGCAAGAGAATTGCCTAAGCCCAGCAGTTGGAGGTTGCTGTGAGCTGTGACCCCACAGTACTCTACCAAGGGTGACAAAGTGAGACTCTGTCTCTAATAAATAAATAAATAAATAAAGTGAAAAATTCAGTTTTAAAAAATGTTAATTTGCATCCTTTTCTGTGTGGCAAATGTTTTGAGTAACAAGTACCCAGTGGTGCCTGGGTTATGTTTTAAAAGTCATTGGGGCGGTGCCTGTGGCTCAAAGAAGTAGGGTGCCCGCCCCATATGCCAGGGGTGGTGGGTTCAAACCCAGTGCTGGCCAAAAACTGCAAAAATAAATAAATAAATAAATAAAATAAAATAAAAAATAAAGCACCAACTTTAAAAATATAAAATAAAATAAAAGTCATTGGTAGAAACTCACAGTTAATTGAATGTTTATTCATAAAGAAAGGATATATATATATATATTTTTTTTTTTTTTTTTTTTGAGACAGAGTCTTACTATGTTGCCCTCAGTATGAGTGCTGTGTTGTCACAGCTCACAGCAACCTCAAACTCTTGGGCTCGAGTGATTCCAAGTAGCTGGGACTATAGGCGCCTGCCACAATGCCTGGCTATTTTTTTGTTGCAGTTGTCATTGTTGTCTAGCAGGCCTGGGCATGGTTTGAACTCACCTGCTTCAGTGTATGTGGCCAGTGCCCCCTACCCATTGAGTTACAGTTGCCAAGCCATAAAAAACGATCTTATCAGACTGATTCCCTGGGGTCACAGAGTAGAACCACCTCCTACCTCTCTCCTCCTCCATCTCACCCAGTTGAACTGCCCTCACGTAACTGGGTTCACTGATACCGCCCAGCAGTTTACCATTTGGCTTGAAACTCAAGCCAGTTTTTTCCCAGATGCTATTATGTACTAAGAATGGATTTTTTTTTCCAGACTTGCATCCAAAAAATTAAATGAGGGTGACATGATGATGGGGCAGCAAGTGGCCAGGTAATTATTTCCATTTATCCCAATGCTTGGACAACGTCTCCTCTTTGCTCCTGCTGAGCCCTCCCTCTGTCCATTGCTCTCACAATTTCTCCAGCCTGTGGTTCCCTCAGTGTTTGATCTTGGGAAATCTTGCCCCCTTCCTAATTTGGAGAGAAGGAAAGATGAGAATTTGTTATCATTTCAGCCTCGCTTTGCCATCCTTGCTTTTAATCACTTAAAAAAAATGGATTCATTTAGTTCTTGGTTATTATACAAATTCAAGTAAAACAACAATTTTTAACTTGAAAATTGAAAGTTCCCCCATCACCTGATCCTTAAAGACAATTGTTGTTAATGTATTATTTCAAATATTGTTCAATGCACACACTTTAAAACGTATATTTAAATAGGCTTACATGGCCTTCAGTAAATGCCTTTTTTCCACTTAATGTGTTACTGGATATCTGGCGGGGTCCAGGGACAGGGGTCCGCTAAGACCTATGGATCTGGTGCGACCGGCTGAAGAAATACAAAATTAGGAACGATGATAAAGAGACAGGAGACACAGAGTAGAATTTTCAAAGGTGGGAGCTCAGGAGGCCACCACCTGTTTGTGGGCTCCGGTCAGTGGCCCCAGTCTTTGTTCCACTCAGCTTTTATTATTGAAACCTGTTTGACCAGGTGGTAAGCTGAGGGAGGGAACAAAGCAGCAGCAGTTTCTCCGAGTGAGCTACCAGCGCCTATTGTTATTATTATTAACTTTAAGATTTGAGCAGTTTTGGAGCATCTGAAGCTTGAGTCTTGTTGGGGGAAGCCTCCTGTCTGGAGTCACACACACAGATTCCTAGGGAGGAGTTAAGCTCCGCTAGTTCACTGTGGAGTAGAACATCACTGGTGTTAATCTCTGAGGAATTGGTGGGAGAGAGGCTTTTTTCGCCCTCTCATCATCACCGCAGAGGATTTTCCTCTGCGATAAGGGATGCAAGCCCTTTTGCCCATATCTCAGGGCTCAAGCTACTCCCTTGGTCTCTGTCCCAGCCAAATGCACATCTCCACTATGGGTATCTGCTTTGTCTGTTTAATGGCCAGGAAATGACTTAGAAAGTGTATCTATTCCAGACCTTGTCATAATCTCTTTTATGACCATTTTACTTCCTCAGAGTGTTCACAGACTCAGCAGGGTATTGGTATAAGCTGTATCCCCAATAGGCCAGAGTTTCAGGAAAGGCTAGAAACTTGTTCAGATAAGAAATAAGGCAATGGCTAGCTTAAAGGTAAACAAGCTGACTTTTCTTTATTCCAACTCCTTCAGCTTACTTTTTAATTTTCCATTTTTCTGGGGATGCCCTGCCCTGCCAAGAATGGGGTCTTCAGCCCCCATTCTTCCTGCAGATATCTTTTGTTGATAATATATAAATATGCTACCTACCTTTTAATAGTATAAATTATTTCATTGTATTCTTCCATTTAACTAATGTACTACTGAGAACAACTGTTTCTAATTTTTTTTCTTTTTTTTTTTTTTTTTTAGACAGAATCTCACTCTCTCACCCTGAGTAGAATACCATGGTATCATTGTAGCTCACAGTAATCTTACACTCTTGGACTTGAGCAATCCTCTTTCCTCAGTCTCCTGAGTAACTGAGACTATAGGCACCTGCCATAAAACCCAGCTAGTTTTTCGATTTTTAGTAGAGATAGTATCTCACTTCTGCTTAGGTTGATTTCAAACTCCTGAGCTCAAGCAATTCACCTGTGCTGGCCTCCTAGAATGCTAGGATTACAGGAGTGAGCCACCATGCTTGGCCTGTTTTTTTCTACCACAAGTAATTCTTCAAGGGACATGTATGTGTCTATACATAGGTGTCTGTTTATTCTTTACCCACTTGGGTGAGTATTGCTTTATGTTAAATTTTCAGAAGTACAAATTTTAGGTCAAAGCAGATGCATTTAATTTGAAAAGACATTGACGAATTGATCTTCAAAAAGATTCTATGAAATAAAGAAAATTAGCTGGGCATGTTGGCATGTAACTATAATCCTCACTACTCAGGAGGCTGAGGCAGGAGGTTTGAGGCTACAGTGAAGGCTGTGATTGTGCCACTGCACATTCCATGTGGGTAACAGAGCAAGACTCTGTCATTAAAAAAAAAAAAAAAGATTGTGTTTAGGTGCAGTGGCTCATACCTATAATCCTAGCACTCTGGGAGGCAGAGCCTGTTAGGAGTTTGAGACTAGCCTGAGCAAGAATGAGACTCTTATCTCTACTAAAAATTAGAAATGATTAGCTAAGCCTTTTGGTGGTCACCTATAATCCCAGCTACTTGAGAAGCTGAGGCACAAGGATCGCTTGAACTCAAGAGTTAAGGTTGCCATGAGTGATGATGATGCCTTGGCACTCAACCCTAGGGCCACAGAGTAAGATTCTGTCTCAAAAAAAAAAAAAAAAACAAACAGATTGTATGAGTATTCACCGCCTCCCATAGCATTAAAGAACCTGTTTTCCTTATACCTGTGCCCTTTGTTTGCGGTCACTGTTGGCAGTCTGGGATGACTCTATTGATACTTTATGGTTAGTTTAATTTCTGTTTTTTTTTCTTCTTTTCTTTTTTTTTTTAGACAAAGCCTTCCTCTGTCACTCTGAGTAGAGTGCAGTGGCATCATCATAGCTTGCTACAACCTCAAACTCATGGACTCAAGCAATCCTCCTGCCTCAGCCTTTTGAATAGCTACAGGCACACACAACCACATGTGGCTAATTTTTTCTATTTTTGGTAGAGACAGGGTCTCAGGTTTGCTGAGCCTGGTCTCAAACTACTGACTTAAAGGGATCCCCCCTGCCTGGGTATTCCGGAGTGCTAGGCCTACGGACGTGAGCCACCAGCACCCAGCCAAGTTGCATTTCTTTCTTTCTTTTTTTTTTGCAGTTTTGGCCAGAGCTGGGTTTGAACCCACCACTTCTGGCATATGGGGTCAGCACCCTACTCCTTGAGCCACAGGAGCCACCCCAATTTCTTTCATTCATTATTAGTGATGTTGACCTTTTTCATAAGTTTTCAATTTTATTCTGTGAATTATCTGTTTATGTCCTTTCCCCTTTTCTCTTAGCTTTTTTCATCTGTTATATTGACTTATAAAAGCTTCTTGTATTTTTAAAATATGAATGTTGCAGATATTTGGGGTTTTGTTTATTTTTCTCTTTCTCCTATGTCCAATCACAGTTTAAATTTTTCCTGTGATAAAATTATAAATACTTATAATTATAGCTTTTAGTTTTCATCTTATGCCAAGAAAGGCCTTTTCCCTTCCAAACTTACTAAAATATCTTTTCACATTTTCTTCAGGATTTTATAGTTTAATTTTTCATATTTAAATTTTTGAGTCATTTAGTTTTTTATATTGGAATAAGAAAAGAAATGTTTATGTTTAAATAGACAGCCAGTTATTATAAAATACCATTTGTTGAAATCTTGTGTGGATTTTTATTGGAATTTCAAGAATCTTACAGATTCATTTAGAGCGGTGGTTCTCAACCTTCCTAATACCACAGCCCTTTAATACAGTTCCTGTGGATCGCGACCCACAGGTTGAGAACCTCTAATTTAGAGAAAACTTAGGTCTTTACAGTCTTTCTATCCAAGGACAAGGTATGCCTCTCCCTGTGTCCATTTTATCTTATCTCTCGTTAACAGTTTTCTTCACATAGGTCTTACGTATGTCTTGCTAATGATCAGAGAAATATATATGTGAATTATCTGTGTTTGCTGGATTGGCAAGTTATTTTTAAAAATAAAACACCCAGTGGTGGAGTTGATGTAATGATACGCTCAAACATTGATAGTGGAATCAGAATTTGGCACAGTCTTCTAGAAAAAAGTTGGCAATATGCAGAAGTGAAAGTGCAAATGTTTTGATTTAGTAATTCCACTTATAGAAATATTATCTAGGGAAACAATACATTCATATTTATGAATATGAATAAAAACATAATTTACACTAATGGAAAAATACTGGAAATAATCTAATAAGGGGGGAATAATTATATTCATTACAGTTTTTGAAGGATTCTTACTAACATGGAAAAAAAGTATAAGTTATAGAGACTAGTATAATGTTTAGAGAAAAATAAGGTTACAAAACATATATAATTACTTTAATTATACCAATACATATGACATACATTTTAAAATATATCATTGACTGCCATAAAATATACCAAAATATTAGCAGTTATCTTTGTATTGTGGGATTAAAACTGATATTTTAGGCTGGGCACAGTGGCTCACACCTGTAATCCTAGCACTTTGGGAGGCTGAAGAGGGTGGATTGTTTGAGCTCACGGGTTTGAAATGGGCCTGAGCAAGAGTGAGACTCATCTCTATTAAAAATGAAAAACTGGGGGCAGCGCCTGTGGCTCAAAGGGGTAGGGCACCGGCCCCATATGCCGGAGGTGGTGGGTTCAAACCCAGCCCTGACCAAAAACTGCAAAAAAAAAAAAAAAAAAAAAAGAAAGAAAGAAAAACTGAGGCAAGAAGTTCGCTTGAGCCCAAGAGGTTGAGGTTGCTGTGAGCTGTGAAGCCATGGCACTCTACCAAGGGCAACAAAGTGAGACTCTGTGTCAAAAAAAAAAACCCTGATATTTTGTGTGTTTTAAGTTTTCTAGAGTCAATATGTGTTATATAACTGTATGATCTGGAGGAAGACAAGAGTAAGAGATGAAGGGAAGGGAATCTGTAAGTGAGACAGAAAGGGGGCAGCTACTAGGGAGTGGTACCTGGAACCAATGTGTGTGTGGGGGGGGAGTTTTGTGTTGAATAGAGCAGAAGGGCGAAGTCAGACAATGATTAAAGATCATTGAAGTCAGACAATGATTGAAGATCATTGTCTGGGTACCTGAAGTCAATTTGTACCGAAGTGGCACGTGGAATTGCTGCAGTTCCATTTTCAATTTCATGATGTCTCCCTTGGGCAAGAATGCACTACCTCATCTCCAAGTTTGAAACATTCAGCAAACAATGGAAAGAGCCACCAGACACAAACACCTGATTTTCCTGATAAATATAGCGATGCCATATTAGCTCGTGGAGCCACTTTCTGCATGGCTGTATGGACGTGCAGTGACACAAATTGGAATAGAATGGAACCTGTCCCCCGTTGGCAGAGTCACCCCGAAGGAATGGAGAGATCCCAGCTTGTGTAATACTGAATTGTTTCAGAACCAGCTCATAATCGATGCCAAGTAAAAGCACTGTGTAACTATTAAAATATGGCATTATGGAAGGAATAAAGTACATTTGAAACCTTAAAAAAAAAAAGAGTCTCCACAGGATTTTGCAATCAGGAGGTTGCTGTAACCTTAGTGGAGCAGAGTGAGTGGAAGGCAGGTTGCAGTGGGTTATCAAGGGAGGTTTGACTGTAAAACAGGAAGAGAAAAGAAAGTGGAGGGAGGAGGAGGGTGGGACTAGGAGATGGCAGAGTGACCTTCTGTGGTAAGTGGAAGGGACAGGAGAGAGGAAAATGTTGAAGATGCAGAATCCAGGAGGACTGCATGGAAGTGGGCACTTCAGACAAAAAGAGGTTGGTGTCCAGGGTACCTTGAGCCAGGGGAGGGAGGCCTCTTGCTTAAAATGAAGAGACAGGGACAGATGCTGAGTCAGTTGGGAGAGTTCTTCCCTGACGGCCTCCAGGCCGATGGCTAAGAAGTAAGATGACGAGGTGTGGCAGGAGGCCAGTCACGGAATATCAGCCTCAGTGCCCTTTTGTCAACAGTATCTCGACTCCTTGAAAGGAAAGGGGCATCACATGCCCTAATGTGCTTTATCTTTCAGAGTTGTGGAAAGTAAAAACTCAACCTTACCAAAAGGAACTATCGTAGTGGCTTTTTCAGGCTGGACATCGCACTCCATTTCTGATGGGAAAGATCTGGAAAAGCTGCCGAAAGAATGGCCAGATACAATACCGCTGTCTTTGGGTCTGGGGACAGTTGGCATGACAGGGTGAGTTTCATGGGTATATTTCTTTTATTTGAATGCCTGAAACTCTAATGTTCCAAAATGGTTTATATCAGATCTTGATCAACAAGAAGAGATTTGAGGCATTATAGGCACAGGGGCTGATTAGAGAAGCTGGTAGGAGTAAGAAGGGAAGAACCTAAGTGGCCACCAATAGACGGCCAGGTAAACAAAATGTGGTACTTACATACAATGGAGGAATATTCAGCCTTTATAAAGAAGGAAATCCTGTCATTTGCAACAACATGGATGAACTTGGAGGACATTATGTTAAGAGAAACAAACACTATATATATTTACTTATATGTGGAATCTAAAAAAGTTAAAGAAGTAGAGGATAGAATGATCATTGTGTGGCTGGGAGGCTGAGGTGTTGGGAAGATGTTGGTCAAAGGATACATAATTTCAGTTAGACAGGACAATAACTTCAAGAGATCTGGCTTGGCGCTTGTAGCTCAGCGGCTAGGGTGCCAGCCACATACATTGGAGCTAGAGGGTTTAAACCCAGCCCAGACCTGCCAAACAACAATGACAATTACAACAACAACAAAAAAATAGCTGGGTGTTGTGGTGGGCACCTGTAGTCCCAGCTACTGGGAAGCTGAGGCAAGAGAATCGCTTAAGCCAAAGAGTTTGAGGTTGCTGTGAGCTGTGATGCAACAGTACTCTACCCAGGGCAACAGCTTGAGACTCTGTCTCACACACACACACACACATGCTAGGTGTGGCTGTTCTCCTGGCCTTATGCCTATAATCCTAGCACTCTGGGAGGTCGAGAAGAGAGGATCCCTTGAGCTCAGGAGTTCAAGACCAGCCTGAGCAAGAGCGAGATCCCATCTCTAAAAATAGCTGGGCATTGTGGTGGGCGCCTATAGTCCCAGCTACTGTAGAGGCTGAGGCAAGAGGAGTGCTTGAGCCCAAGAGTTTGAGGTTTGCTGTGAGCTGTGATGCCACAGCACTTTACTGAGGGTGACAAAGTGAGACTGTCTCAAAAAAAAAAAGAGCGAGATCTTGTCTCTACTAAAAAAAAAAATTGAAAAATTAGCCAAGAGTTGTGGCAGGCACCTATAGTCCCAGCTACTTGGGAGCCTGAGGTAGGAGGATCAGAGTGAGATTCTGTTCGTTTTTCTCATCTTTTACCTGGGCCCATGGCTCTCGACTACTGAGAGGGCATTGAGGTATACATAAACGAGTTACAGGAGACAGAAACAAATCTATTCACCTATCCTTAATTTTCTTCCCTTAGCATGACTGCCTACTTTGGCCTACTGGACATCTGTGGTGTGAAGGGTGGAGAAACAGTGATTGTTAATGCAGCAGCAGGAGCAGTGGGCTCTGTTGTTGGGCAGATAGCAAAGCTCAAGGTAAGTATCTTCCTCCAGTAACAACCCACAGTGTACGTTGGGAGCACAACAGGGAAAACACCAGATTTTCTTTGGTTTTAGGGAGTATATAGTCTAGTGGATCTTGCTCAGAAGTTGGAGATCAAGAAATGGGAGAGCCAGGCATGGTGGCTTATGCCTGTAATCCTAGCACTCTGGGAGGCCAAGGTAGCGATTACTTGAGCTCACGAGTTCAAGACCAGCCTGAGCAAAAGTGAGACCCCGTCTCTACTAAAAATAGAAAAACTGAGGCAAAAGGATCTCTTGAGCCAGAGTTGGAGATTTCTGTGAGCTGTGACGCTACAGCACTCTACCCAGGACGACAGCTTGAGACTGTCTCAAAAAAAAAGAGGAATGGGGAAAACAACAAAGCTGAACATTGTTATTTGATAACATTACAAGTATAACATCAAGAATGGCCTCATCTAGTAGTGAGTTTGTATACATTAACTATTTTCATATTTTTTACTGAACATTTACTGAACATTCTCTTGCAGCAGTTTAATTTCCTTCATGAGCATCACAACAATAGAAGGAGGGACTTAAGATCAGCCAACCAAGAGTCATTATCCATGTGGCCGCATTGCAAAGGCTGTTGCACCAGAAAGTGATGTGCATTCATCCCAAAGCAGTGAAGCTGTAACTTGGGAACTAACTCTTGAGAGGTGGTCAGGATGCAGAAATGTTGGTTCCAATTTGGGCAGGTGTCTTCTCAAGGAATCCAGTCTGATGGATCCAACCTGAGGGCAGGCGTACAAGACAGCAGGCAACTCGGGATTTGTTATTACATAGTGAGAGTGTTGCAAGATGGTCTGACTTGTCTCAGCCTTTGTGCCAGAGGCTGGGAAGTATGATTCAAAACCTAGTTCCTAAAGGGAGAAGTTAGGTGGAAGAATATAGATATGTACAGGACTATAACCAACAGCTGAGGGTTCAAGTTGGTCTGCAGTGCTAAGGAGGGCTTGGAATATATGTAAAATAAGGCTTCCATAGGCTCAGCACCTTTGGCCCAGTGGTTCTAGCACCAGCCACATGCACCAAGGCTGGTAGTTCAAACCCGGCCTGGGCCAGCTAAACAACAATGACAACTACAACAACAAAAAAATAGCCAGGTGTTGTGGTGGGTGCCTGTAGTGCCCGCTACTTGGGAGGATGAGGCAAGAGAATCGCTTAAGCCCAAGAGTTTGAGGTTGCTGTGAGCTGTGACACCATGGCACATAATAAGACCCCACGCCTTACTATGTCTACTGAGGGCAACATAGTAAGACTCTGTCTCAAGAAAAAAAAAAAAAAAAAGACTTCCATACAGCTTACAGAAATAATTTATTTAAATAAGTAAATAGGAATTGATGTTGAATTTTATCAAATGCCAATGTAGCATTTATCGGGTTAAATTTTCAATTAATGAATTATATTAGTTTTCCAATGTTGGACCATTCTAACATTTCTAGTGTAAGATTGACTTACATATGGTATATAAGATCAGACACTTGAATTTGCTAATTCATCCTAGAAAAAGTGCTACATACCCCATTGCTGAATATGACTATGGTCACCTTTGAGGTACTCCCCCTGGGAAGCTATGCCAGTGCCCAGTCTACCCTTCAATGCAATTGTGGAACTCTTTTTCTAGAATGGTCTTCAGAGCTGCCATCATACAAGGTTTGACAATTAAGTTTGCAAACTCATTCTAGAAGAAGTGCTATGCATATCACCTGAGTTCACAAGTTCGAGACCAGCCTGAGCAAGAGTAAGACCCCTGTTTCTAAAAACAGCTGGGCATTGTGGTGGGCACCTGTAGTCCCAGCTACTTGGGAGGCTGAGGCAAGAGAATTGCTTGAGCCCAAGAGTTTGAGGTTGCTGTGAGCTATAACACCACATACTCTACTGGGGTGACAAAGTGAGACTTGACTCGGTCTCAAAAAAAAGAAAAAAAGGAAAAGTGCTACTTAACTTATTGATGAATATCACTATGGTCACCTTCAAAATACTCCCACTGGCCATCTGGTGACCATAGTGATATTCAGCAATGAGATATGTAGCACCTTTTCTAGGATAAGTTCACAAATTTCATTTTCCAACCTTCATATTACAGATTTATACCTTTGTAATTGATTTGATAATTTATTTTCATTATTATTATTATTATTATTATTTTGAGACAGAGTCTCACTATGTAGCTCTTGGTAGAGTGCCGTAGCATCACAGCTCACAGCAACCTCAAAATCATGGGCTCAAGTGATTCTCTTGCCTCAGCCTCCCAAGTAGCTGGGACTATAGGTGCCCACTACAACACCCAGATATTTTTTTGTTGTAGTAGTCATTGTCGCTTAGCTGGCCTGTATCAGGTTCAAACTCACCACCCTCTGCATGTGTGGCTGCTGCCGTAACCACTGCTATGGGCGCCAAGCCTGATTTCATAACTTTTACATAGAATTTTTGTGTGTACATTCATAGTTAAGTTTGTTTTCAAGTTTTCTTTTATTCTGAAATTTAAATAGAGTTGGGTTATGCTAAACTTACAAAATAAATCAGAAAAATTTCCAAAATTCTAATTTCAAATATTTTATTAAAACTATAATGGATTTTCAGGTGGCACCTGTGGCTCAGTGGGTAAGGGTGCTGGCCCCATATACTGAGGGTGGTGGGTTCAAACCCAGCCCCAGCCAAACTGCAACAGAAAAATATCTGGGTGTTGTGGTGGGTGCCTGTAGTCCCAGCTACTTAGAAGCTGAGGCAAGAAAATTGCCTAAACCCAGGAGTTGGAGGTTGCTGTCAGCTGTGTGATGCCAGTATTGCACTATACTGAGGGCGATAAAGTGAGACTCTGTCTCTTAAAAAAAAGAAAAAAACTATAATGGCTTTTTTCCCCAGAAACATTTGATAGAACTTGTCTTAAACATATTATTTTATTATTTATTTATAGAGATAAGGTGTCCCTATGTTTCCCAGGCTGGCCCCAAACTCCTGGGCTCAAGTGATCCTCTCACCTCAGCCTCCTGAGTAACTGGGACCACAGACACATGGAACCGTGTATAACTTAAACCTATTCTTGCATATTCAAACTTTCTATTCATTTTATGTGTATTTCATGTAAAAAGCAGATATTTGCATTTTATTTTTTACCCCATCTGAAAGTCTCAGTGTTTTAATAGGTAAATTTAAGCCATTCATATTAATTGTCATAACTAGAATATGTGGTTATATTTATATATTTATTTTCTTTTATTTATATATATTTCTTTTATTTATATGTTATATATATTTTTATATGTAATATATATTTATTTTCTTTTATAAATATATATCTATATTTCTTATATATATATGCATATAATATACATATATATATATTTGCTTTTGTTCTCCATATGAAAGTCTGAGTGTTCTATTTATTTATTTATTACATAACATCATTGCCCTGGGTAGAGTGCTATGGTGTCATAGCTCACAGCAACCTCAAACTCCTGGGCTTGAGTCATCTTATCCCAGCATCCTGAGTAGTTGGTACTATAGGCATATACCACCATGCCTGCCTAGTTTTTTCTATTTCTAGTAGAGATGGGGTCTCACTCTTTCTCAAGCTGGTCCTGAGCTCAAGCAATCCACCCACCTGGGCCTCCCAGAATGTTAGGATTATAGGCATGAGCCCAGCCAAGTCTTAGTGTTTTAATAGGTAAATTTAAGCCATTCATATTAATTGCCATCACTAGAATGTTTGATCATATTTATATTATCTTCTTTTGTTTTCTGTTTATTAACTATTATTTCTCTTTCTACATATGTTCTCTGTTCTTTTCCCTGTGATTACTTGAATCTTTTTTTTTTTTTAAGAGAGAGGTTCTCTGCTCGGCGACTGTAGCTCAGTGAGTAGGGTTCCGGCCACATACACACCGAAGGTGGTGGGACAACAATTGACAACTGCAACCAAAAAATAGCCGGCATTGTGGCAGACACCTAGTCCCAGCTACTTGGGAGGCTGAGGCAACAGAATCGCGTAAGCCAAGAGTTTGAGGTTGCTGTGAGCTGTGCCGCTACGGCACTCTCCCCAGGGCCACAGCTTGAGCCTCTGTATCAAAAAAAAAAAAAAAAGAGAGAGAAAGAGAGAGGTTCTCACTCTGTCATCCAGGCTGCTCAATCGGGGCCTCAAACTCCTGGGCTCAAGTGATCCTCCCACCTCAGCCTCCTGAGTAACTAGCCCCACAGGTTCACACCACGATATCTGGCTAATTTTTTAAATTTTTATATGGAAATGGTGTCTCACTATATTGCCCAGACTTGTCTCAAACTCCTGGGCTCACATAATCCTCTTGCATCAGCCTCTCAAAGTGCTGAGATTATAGATGTGAACCACCATGCCCAGCCTTACTTCCTTCAAATCTAAGTTTTATTAATATGCTGCCAGTATTTACCTTTTCCTCTAATTATTTGAAATTTGTCTTATTTATATTCTGCTACTATTTGTATATATATTTTGTATATAAAAAATAAACATTGAATGGTGCCATTAGCTCAGTGGGTAGGGTGACGGCCACATGCATTGAGGCTGGTGGATTCGAACCTGGCCTGGGCCACCTAAAACAACAATGACAACTACAGTGAAAAAAATAGCCGGGCATTGTGGTGGGTGCCTGTAATCCCAGATATTTGGGAGGCTGAGGCAAGAAAATCGCTTAAGCCCAGGAGTTTGAGGTTGCTGTGAGCTGTGATGCCTCGGTACTCTACCAAGGGCAACATAGTGAGACTCTGTCTCAAAAAAGAATAAATAAATAAACCTATATATACAATATATGTATATAAATGTCTCATATTATATATTTTACCCCCTTATTTTACTCACATCTTAGATTTTTATTAAATATAATTTTAAAATTTTATATTATTAGAGCCGCACACAGTGGCTCACACCTGTAATCCCAGCACTTGGAAGGCTGAGGCAGGTGGATTGCCTGAGCTCACAGGTTCGAGACCAGCCTGAGGCAGAGCAAGATCTCATCTCTAAAAATAGCTGGGCATTGTGGCGGGGGCCTGTAGTCCCAGCTACTCGGAAAACTGAAGCAAGAGAATTGCTTTAGCCCAAGAGTTTGAGATTGCTGTGAGCTGTGACGCTATGGCACTCTACTAAGGGTGACAAAGTGAGACTGTCTCAATAAATAATAAATAAATAAATTTCATATTATTATTAGAATTTTTTTTGTTATGACATCTGAAAATGTCTTTTCATTTTGCTAGGTATAGAATTCAAAGGACCTGGCTCAGTACCCATAGCCCAGTGGTTAGGGTGCTGGCCACATGCACCAGGGCTGGCAGGTTCTAACCTGGCTCAGGCTTTCTAAACAGCGATGACAACAACAACAAAAAAAATACCCAGGCGTTGTGGTGGGTGCCTGTAGTCCCAGGTACTCCAGAGGCTAAGGCAAGAAAATCACATGAGCCCAAGAATTTGAGGTTGCTGTAAGCTACGATGCCATTGCACTCTACCAAGGGCAACATAGTGAGACTCTGTCTCAGAAAGAAAAAAGAATTCAAAGGGCCTTATTCCTTTACTTCAGAACTTTACAAAATTGCTCCATTTTTTCAGTTTCTTTCTTTTTTTTTTTTTTTTTTTTTAGCTTTATTCAAATTAACATAAGGGTACAATATTGAGGTTACATTGTTCTCACTTCTATTTGTAGAAGAGCCCCTCACCCAGGGGGCATGTTATACACCCTCATTCAGTTTCTTTTTAGTGTTGCAGATGAGATGTTCAAAGTTAATCAGATTCTCTTTCCTTTGTAGGTAACTAGATTTTTCTTTTAGGTGCTTGTAAATATTTGTTGTTATTCTTTGAATTTGGAAATGTCAGAAAATGTCATATGTGTCTTTGTTTGCTTAATCCTGCCTGGAACTTAATTAGCCAGTATAATCTGAAGACCAGGACAGGTGCAGTGTCTCACACCTGTAATCCTAGCACTCTGGGAGGCCGAGACAGGTGGATTGCTTGAGCTCTCATAAAAAAGAAAAAAAAGAAAAAGAAATCCACTGTGGAGGCTCTTAAAATAATTCAGACAAAAGTTTTGATATACTGACAGTGAAGATTGGAAGTCAGAGACAGCTTTTAAAGATATTTGGTTTGGCTCTGTGCCTGTGGCTCAAGTGGCTAAGGCACCAGCCACATACACCTGAGCTGGTGTGTTCGAATCCAGCCTGGGCCTACCGAACAACAATGACCGCGGCAACCAAAAAATGGCTGGGCGTTGTAGCGGGCACCTGTAATCCCAGCTACTTGGAGGACAGAGGCAGGAGAATTGCTTAAGCTTAGGAGTTGGAGGTTGCTATGAGTTGTGATGCCATGGCACTCTGCCCAGGGTGATAGCTTGAGGCTCTGTCTCAAAAAAAAAAAAAAAAAAAAAAGATATTTGGTTTAAAAAAAACAACAACAATAAAACATGGTGATCAGATGTGGATAGTAAGACAAAGGAAAGCATCTTCTTTCAGGTTGAGATAATTAAATGGTATCATTCACTACAATAGAGAACAGAAAAGGAAGGAATAAGAAGGAAAAAAGTATATTCCTGGCTCAGCACCCATAGCACAGTGGTTACAGTGCCAGCCACATACACCAAGGGTGGCAGGTTCGAACCTGGCCCAAGCCAGCTAACCACAATGACAACTGCAACAAAAAATAGCTGGGTGTTGTGGTGGGCACCTGTAGTCCCAGCTATTTGGGAGGCTGAGGCAAGAGAATCACTTAAGCCCAAGAGTTTGAGGTTGCTGTGAGCTGTGACACCATAGCATTCTACTGAGGGTGACATAGTAAGACTGTCTCAAAAAAAAAAAAAAAAGTATATTCCCTCTTGATCACATTAATTATGAGGGACCTATAGGCTATCCAAGGGAAGACATTCTTACAGGCTTTTGGAAATACTGATTTGGAACTCAGTAGAGGGGCCTGGGGTAGAATTAATAGAAAAGGCAGTCAGTCATCTGCATGATGGAGGCAGTGAGATTGTAAGAGTAACTGAGACCATCCTATGGGAGTATACAGGGTTAGCAGAGGTTCTCAACCTTCCTATGCTGCAGCCCTTTAATACAGTTCCTGTGGGTTGAGAACCGCTGTGTTAGAGGGAAAGGACCAAGGATATAGCTCTTGTGAAATAGTTTTTTTCTAGAGTTCTGAAGAAATATCGAAAGTATGTGACTGTCACTATACAGAGATAAACATATGAGCCCATTTGGGGTCTTTCCCAGTTTAAAATGCACAGTGGTTCATATTTTTAGCTTCACATTACATTTACAGAACATAAGAGCTTTCTGAAGAGCTACTTTCTCTGTACCAATATAATCTCTCATCTCATCCTGCAAGTGCTTTTCAGAATGCTCTCCAGTTCCTCTGTGACTGGGCCGCATTTATTCCTATGCTTTTGACCAAATCAAAGGATAGGGGGCAGCCACCATGAGAGCTGCCCTTGACAGAGCTGAGGCAGAATACTAGTCTGAAGAAGCACTGCACCAAGAGATAGAATCCTTGGAAGGAAGAGAAGCCAAAAATAAAGAACCAAGGGAGTCAAATGAATAAGGTGTTAAGTCAGCATGTTGAAATGAACTGCAAACCAGACAAACAGAGAAGGGATCCAAGCAAGGTGAGGTTGAGTTGTAGGCTGGTAGGGGACTAATTTCACCTTTGGGTTCTGGTGGCCCATTATGGGATATTTCTCATCAGCAACTTGGAGGGTGTTCTTGGGGGATTTAACCATACTGGACTAGGGAAGTGGTGTTGATCCACATTTGTGACTTATTAATGGTTTCTATTTTCTCCCCATTTAGGGCTGCAAAGTTGTTGGAGCAGCAGGGTCTGATGAGAAGGTTGCCTACCTTAAAAAACTTGGATTTGATGTTGCCTTTAACTATAAGACAGTAGCATCTTTGGCAGAAACCTTGAAAAAAGCCTCTCCTGATGGTTATGATTGTTATTTTGATAATGTAAGTACTAACTGGACTCACCATGTGATTTATTAATGAAGTGCTATGTAAGGGAATGTACTTCTATAGTTTCTATGTAGAATATATGTACTTACGCTTTTAAAAACACTTTATTGAGGGTGATGCCTGTGGCTCAAAGGAGTAGGGCACTGGCCCTATATGCTGGAGGTGGGGGGTTCAAACCCAGCCCTGGTCAGAAACTGCAAAAAAAAAACAAACAAACACTTTATTGAGATACAATTCACATGCCATATAATTTACTCATTCAAGTGTAGAGTTCAATAGTTTTTAGTTTATCCACAAAATCATACAACTATCATCACAATTGGTTTTAGAGGCCAGGCATGATGGTTCACATCTGTAATCCTAGCACTCTGCGAGGCTGAGGTGGGTGGATTGCTTGAGTTCACGAGTTCCAGACCAGACTGAGCCAGAGCAAGACCCCATCTCTACTAAAAATAGAAAAACTGAGGCAAGAGGATCGCTGGAGCCCGAGAGTTGGAGGTTGCTGTGAGCTATGATGTGACAGCACTCTATAGAGGGCAACAGCTTGAAACTCTGTCTCAAAAAAAAAATGGTTTTAGAATATTTTTATCTCCCCCTCAAAAAGACACACTACACATTAGCAGTCACCTTCCATTTCCCCCCACAAAGTGTGTTTTGTGACTGGCTTCTTTCACTTGGCAAAATGTTTTTAAGGTTCATCCGTGCTGTAGCATTTATCAGCACTTTCTTCCTTTTTTATAGCTGGATAAAATTCCATTGTATGGATGTGCCACATTTCATTTATCCATTTATCAACGAGAGGGCATTTGAGTTCTTTACGCTTTGGGGGAATTTGCTGTGAACATTCACATGCAAGCTTTTATGTGGACATGTTTTCATTTCTCTTGGATATATACCTAGGAGTAGAATTGCTGGATCATGTGGTAACTTCATGTTTAACACTATAGAGTACGGCCAAACTGTTTTACAAAGGGGCTGCAATATCCTTCAATCCAACCAGCAGTTTTTAGGGTTCTCACCTACATTGCTATATTGGTCGCTCCAAAACTTTTGAGAGAGACTGTTGATGATCCATTATTTTACTTCCAAGAAAAGTAGTTGACGTCGTCCTTTCTGATTCACCCCTGCAAGTTTCCACTTGCTCCGTTTATCAGTGTTGCTGAGAAGGCTTCATTTGTTTCCTTCCCTGTGGATTTTACATTTCTTGAACTTTCACAGTGACCCGTATTTCTCTTTTTGATTACAGCCATCCTAGTGGGTTTGAAGTGATGTTTCATTGTGATTTCAACTTGCATTTCCCTTGAGCTAATGATACTAAGGATCTTTTATGTACTTATTGGTCATTTGTATATTTTCCTTGGAGAAATGACTTTTCATTGTACATTTTTCCATTGGGTTATTTGTGGGGTTGTGAGAGTTCTTTATATATTCTGGAAACAAAGTCCCTTATCTCACATAGACTGTAATCTTAAATCTAGAAACAGCTCATCCTAATATATTCTATTTTATTTTAGAAAAGAGAAAAGGAAGTTCAGAAACGTTGCCCCTAATACACCCAGTGTTGGAATTCATACCCTTTGCAAATCTCCCCAGAACCAGAGCTTCTTGAATTACGCTGCACTGCCCCCTACTGTCTCCATCCTCTGGTCATCTCTGTATGAAATTTGAAACAGGAAGGCAGAACATTGCCTTGTTGGGCCTCAGCAGGGAATGCTTGTGTCTTTTTCATTGGTCTGTGCATGTCTGCAATTAACCAAGGAAAATTCTGTAATTATTGGTTTTGAGGTTACAAATAAGTTTTAGCAAGTGTAGTCCAAATCACAAATGTGAAATCCACTGAGAAATGACTATATAGGGTTTGCAAATATTTTCTTTCTCTTTTTTTTTTTTGCAGTTTTTTGGCTGGGGCTGGGCTTGACCCCCACCACCCCCAGTACATAGGGCCAGTGCCCTATTCCTTGAGCCACAGGCACCACCCCAAATATTTTCTCTTATTCTGTGAGTGTCTTTCACTTTCTTTATGGTATCTTTTAAAGCACAAAAGTTTTGAGCTTTTGGAGTCATGTCTAAGAAGGCTTCGCCTAACTCAGGACCAGAAAGATCTACTCTTGTGTTTTCTTCTAAGCGTTTTATAGTTTTAGTTCTAATATTCAGGTCTTTGATGCATTTTAAGTAAATTTTTGTATATGGTATAAGTAAGTGGTCCAATTCCATTCTTTTCCATGTGAATATCCAGTCGTTCTGTGCCATTTGTTAAAAATACTATTTTTCCCCTATTGAATTGTTTTGGTACTTGTATAGCAAATGAACTGATGATAAATATAAGAGTTCATTTTTGGACTCTCAGTTAAGTTCTGTTGATCTGTATTTCTAGTGTCACACTGTTGATTTAGCGTTGTAAATTTTAAAATCAGAAAGTGTGAATCCTCTAACTTTGTTCTTCATATACCTTTTGAGTATTTTTTTTCCTTTTCTTTTCTTTTTTTTTCCTTTTTTTTGAGACAGAGCCTCAAGGTGTCACCCTGAGGAGAGTGCCAGGGTGTCACAGCTCACAGCAACCTCAAGCAAGTCTCCTGCCTCCACCTCCCAAGTAGCTGGGACTACAGGTGACCGCTACAATACCTGGCTATTTTCTGGTTGCAACTGTCATTGTTTGGCAGCCCAGCCTGGATTCCAACCCACCAGCTCAGGTGTATGTGGCTGGTGCCTTAGCTGCTTGAGCCACAGGCACCGAGCCAAGTATTTTTTTTTTTTTTTTTTTTTGAGACAGAGTCTCACTATGTCACCCTGGGTAGAGTGCCGTGGCGTCACAGCTCAAAGCAACCTCAAACTCTTGGGCTTAAGTGATTCTCTTGTCTCAGCCTCCTGAGTAGACGGGACTACATATGCCCACCACAACGCCCGGCTATTTTGTTGTTGTTGTTGCAGTTGTCATTGTTATTTCTGCTGTCCTGGGCCGGGTTCGAACCTGCTGGCCTCCATGTATGTGGCCGACGTCCTAACCGAGCTATGGGCACCACCCCTTTTGAATATTTTTCTATACTTTCAAATTATAAGACAATGAGATTATTAGGCCAATCAGAGCACTCCAGTATATAACAAAGTAAAAATATAAGGTATGCTCTTAGCATCAAATGGAAATAAATGCCTATTTCTAGTGTCTTTCTCTAAATGAAATTTTCTGTACTTTTATGCTAATTCAGTCAGTTTTGTTGCTGCTAAAACAAGCATTATGAAATAATGATTGTGACTTAATGATTCTCCTGAATCTTCTCGTGTTTTGATTATTTTTGTTTTTGTTTTCCTGTCTCTTTAGGTAGGTGGAGAGTTTTCAAACATTGTTATCCCCCAGATGAAAAAATTTGGAAGAATTGCTATATGTGGGGCCATTTCTACATATAACAGTACTGGCCAACTTCCACCAGGTAATAAGCTCATGCATGTGGTCACAGATGTAGAAAGGCTAGACATGGAGAAGATTCACAGATATGGTAGGCCAGTGACTACCAAAATGTTAGATTAATACTGTGTGTGGAAACTAAAAAAAAAAATTTTTTTTTCATATATTCTTGATGAAATATAACAAAATAGTATTTATTAAGATAAAAGTATATAAGGCCAGACACAGTGGATCATGCCTAAAATCCCAGTACTTTGGAGGCCCGTGCACGAGGATCCCTTGAGGTTAGTTCAAGACAAAGCTTGGGCAATATAGTGAGACCCCATCACTTCTTTGCTACAAAAAAACCCTAAAAATTAGACAGACTTGGTAGCACATAGTAGTCCCAGCTACTGCAGAGGCTGAGGTGGGAAGATCACTTGAGCCCAGGAGTATGAGGCTATAGGGGGCAATCATTATGTCATTGTCTTCCAGCGTGGGTGACAGAATGAGACCTTCTATCTACAAGTAAATAAATAGGCTCAGCGCCTGTAGCTCAGCGTCTACGGCGCCAGCCACATACACCCGAGCTGGTGGGTTTGAATCCTGTCCGGGCCTGCCAAACAACAATGACAACTACAACCCAGAAATAGCTGGGCATTGTGGTAGATGCCTATAGTCCCAGCTACTTGGGAGGCTGAGGCAAGAAAATCACTTAAGTCCAGGAGTTGGAGTTTGCTGTGAGCTGTGATGCCACAACACTCTACCCAGGATGACAGCTTGAGGCTCTGTCTCAAAAAAAAAAAAAACTTTTCATTTTTCACCTATTATTTTCTGCAAAGGTAAAAACACAGCCATGACTTGATTTAGCAACAGAATATCTTAGTCTGACTAGTAAACATTAAGGATCTTCAGGATATTAGGAATATTTTTGGAGGTGTGGGGACAGGTAGAGGGTGACTTGATGTGGGTGAAGGTAAGGGCAGATTGCTGTGTCCTTCAAATAGCCTTGAGCAGTGTGCTTCCTAGAGCTGCAGGGCACCGTGGCCCTATCAGGCTGACAATTGTCACTGACCTCTCCCACCTCTACACTGACAGAAGTCCAAAAGCAGTATCAACTGAGAACTATGTTCATCAAGTCCCAATCCTAGGTCAGGCACAGTGGCTCATGCCTGTAATCCTAGCACTCTGGGAGGCAGAGGCCTGTGATTGCTTGGGTCCAGGAGTTTAAGACCAGGCTGAGCAAGAATGATACCTGTCTCTCCTAAAAATAGAAAAACTAGCCAGGTGTAATGGCAGGTGCATGTAGTCTTAGCTACTCAGGAGGCTGAGGCAGGAGGATTGCACAAGCCCAAAAGTTTGAGGTTGCTGTGAGCTATGATGATATTTTAAATAAAAATGTTAAGTCCCAGGCCAGGCTCGATGGCTCACACCTGTAATCCTAGCACTATGGGAGGCCGAGGCCGGTGGATTGCTTGAATTCACAAGTTCAAGACCAGCCTGAACAAAAGCAAGACTCTGTCGCTACTAAAAATAGAATAACTGAGGCAACAGGATCACTTGAGCCTGAGTTGGAGGTTGCTGTGAGCTACAATGCCATGGCACTCTACCCAGGGCTACAGCTTGAGATGCTTCTCAAAAAAAAAAAAAAAATATATATATATATATATATATATATATATATGTAAATAGGTAGATACATACATACATAAATATATGTGTATACATATTTACATACATTTATATGTATACAGACATATATATGTATATATATATATATAAATCTCAATCCTGTGAAATATTTTATACAGGCCTCTTATTTTGTGGATGGGAGAAAAGCAGTGGAGAGGGCTAGGGACTCTTTAAATCCTAGTAGTGACAGACTCGAAACACAGACCACTTTGTGAACTAATACAGAGTCCCTTTCTGTTATAAGGATCCTATACTCCTAGATTACAGATTTACCCCTGGTCCACAAAAAAGGAGAAAGAATAAAAAGGAATACTCCAGACTATAATCAGGATCTAGGCAACCGTAAATCAATTGGTTATTCAATCTATGATGAGCTTGACTAATGGGAATGAAACCTCATGTCCCCACCCTAGTTAACAACACCATGACTGCACCAAGACAGGTGGGCTGCCTAGAGAGGAAGAACTACTTGTTGATTCCCTCTTGGGCTGTGAAAAATCACATAACTCTTCTCTTCACCAAAAAGGAAACTCCAAATTTCTTGGTAATCTGGAGACCTTATTCCTCCCATATTTTTCTAATCAGTGCAAACCTAGAATCATGAGAAATCATCTGCCTGCCAATTCAGCAAAGCTCCAGAATGCATTTTCTTAACCACAGTCCAATTAGGCATAGCCAAGTATTTTGGGTACCGTAACTTGATCTAATCTTTTTAGCAATTAGCAATTCTTGGGAAGTTCAGCTGCTCTGATAGGTCTTTGAGATGTCAGCTACATTTGTCCATTACATTTTAATAAGATGGGATTCTGCCCTGCTGCAGATCCACAGAAATTCTAACATCGTTTAGTTCAGAGGCAAGTTATTACTTCCACCAGCTTTAATGCACAATTGATTTTTAGCTCTGCACAGAGAAATCAACATTCCCACCAAGATGGAGAGGCCCCAGAATAGCATTTCACCTTCTTTTAAAATAAAGATATGAAGGTTCTAATCCTTTTTTTTTTTTTTTTTTTTTTGGGGGGGGGTTGCACCCGTCATTGTTGTTTGGCGGGCCCGGGCTGGATTCGAACCCACCAGCTCAGGTGTACGTGGCTGGCGCCTTAGCCTCTTGAGCCACAGGCGCTGAGCTGAAGGTTCTAATCCTTAACTCAAAAAGAAATATGGTTAAATGGGACTTGCTGGAGCACTCTTTTCTGCAGGATAAAACTAGCATTTAGATGTCTCACTTGTCTTAGCATCAGTTTCTTTGGTTCAGGACAAAGGTCCATTCTTCTGACTGCTAATATTATTTTCTTCAAAGTAGTGAGTGGGAACTTTAGGCTAAGCGATGCCAGTTACCAGGGATGATGAAGACAGAATCCACCACTCGTCGTGGCTCTTCTGGCCTTCATATATCTCAGGCACCTTCACCTGACTTCCTGGAACTTGAAAGCCTGTGCTCTGGTGTCATTCCCTCAGTCTCTGGTCAAGGAAGATATGTGGGGAAGTGAACCCGGCCATGAAGACAACCTTGTTTCTCTTCCAAAGAAGAGTAGAACCTTCTTTCCAGGCTGCAGGAGAACCACGTGCTTTTTCTAGGCTGGTGGTTCTCCAAGTGTAGGCCCTGTCCAGCACCATCACCATCTCCTGGGAACTTGTTAGAAATACAAATTCTAGGCCAGGCACAGTGGCTCACACCTGTAATTCTAGCATGCTGGGAGGCTGAGGCAGGTGGATTGCTTGAGCTCATGAATTCAAGACCAGCTCTGAGCAAGAGTGACACCCCATCTCTACTAAAAATAGAAAAACCAAGGCAAAAAGATGGCTTAAGCCTAAGAGTTGGAGGTTGCTGTGAGCTGTGATAATGCCATGGCACTCTACCCTGGGCAACACTTGAGACTCTGTTTCAAAAAAAAAAAAAAGAAAGAAAGAAAGAAATGCAAATTCTTACTTAGAGCCTGACCCAGATCCACAATGAGAAATGAGGGAGGGTCTGACCCTCTTTTCAAAAGCCCTCCATATGATTCTGATACAGACTAAAGTCTGACACCTGCTATTCCGGCTAACTCTTGACATCCTGACAAGGGAGGAACTGGTGTGGAACCTGCTAGTCTCCTAATCTGTTCTCTGAGGTGCACACTAGTTTTTCTGCAAGTCCTCTGAGAACAGAACAGAAGGGGCTCAAGCAATTCTCTTGTCTCAGCCTCCTGAGTAGCTGAGATTACAAGCACCCCCCACAATGCCCAGCTATTTTTAGAGATGGAGTCTCCCTCTTGCTCAAGCTGGTCTCGAACCTGTGAGCTTAGGTGCTCCGCCCAGCCTTGGTTTCCCAGAGTACAGGGTATTCATTCTTGAGAAGTGCAGAAAATGTTCGTACATTATCTTTCAGTGCCATAGAACTGTTTGGGAAGTTTTTAGTAGGCCTTGGTTCTGGCATATAAGGGATGAATGCTCTGGGACTGCCTGGGCTGTGCAAGGATTCAAGCGTATATTAGTTTCCTATTGCCACTATAACAAATTACCACAAAATTAGTGGCTAATTTTAACACATATTTATTCATTTTGGTGTTTTGTGACAAAGTCTTGTTCTGCTACCTGGGCTAGAATGCAGTGGCATCATCATAGCTCACTGCACCCTCCAACTCCTGGGCTCAAAGATCCTTTTGCCTCAGGATCCCAGGTAACTGGGGCTATAGGGATGGACTATCATACCTAAAACCATTAAAAATAAGATGGTTTTATTTTTATTTTTTGTATAGACAGGGTCTTGACTATTGCCAGGTTGGTCTTGAACTCTTGGCCTCAAGCAATCCTCCCACCTTGACCTCCCAGAGTGCTATGATTATAGGTGTGAGCCAATGTGCCCGGCCCCAACAAATTTATTCTTACAGTTCTAAATGTCAAAATTAAAATGGGCTGGCAGTGCCACATTCCTTCTGGAAGCTTTAGAAGAGAATCTATTCCTTTGCCTTTTCCAGATTCCTTGGCATGTGGCCCCTTCCCCTATCCCTCCTCTATCTTCAAAGCCAGTAACATAAGATCTTCCTCCTCCTTTACTTTTGTTTTCTTTCCTTTTTTTTTTTTTAGTTTGAGACAGAGTCTCACTTTGTTGCCCTCGATAGAGTGCTGTGGCGTCACAGCTCACCCCAACCTCCAACTCCTGGGCTTACGCGATTCTCTTGCCTCAGCCTCCCGAGTAGCTGGGACTACAGGCACTCGCCACAATTCCCAGCTTTTTTGTTGTTGTTGCAGTTGTAATTGCTGTTTTAGCCCGCCACCCTCCATATCTGCCCACTGAGCTACAGGCACCACCCCAATTTTCTTTTTTTATTTCAGGTTAATGTGAGGGTACAAACAACCAGGTCACAAAATTTGTATTTGTTAGGTAAAGTCCCTCTTGAATTGTGGGTGGGGAGGTGGGGGGGAGAGGGTTTGCTTTGTTTTTTTAAGACAACGTCTCACTCTGTCACCCAGGGTAGAGTATCATGATGTCATAATTCACAGCAACCTCAAACTCCTATACTCAAGCAATCCTCTTGCCTTAGCCTCCCAAGTAGCTGGGACTACAGGTATCTACCACCACGCCTGGTTGAGTTTTCCATTTTTAGTAGAGATGATGTCTTACTCTTGCTCAGGCCGGTCTCAAACTCCTGAGCTCAAGCAAATCTCCCACCTTGACCTCCCAGAGTGCTAGGATTACAGGCAAGAGCCTCTGTACCCAGCCTTCTTCCTTCTTTTCTCTCTGTTTCTATCATCACTTCAAGAAAAAAAAAGTTTTTGTTTTCTTTTTAGAAATAGAGTTTTTCTGTGTTACCCAAGGTAGCCTCAAACTTTCGGGCTCAAGTAGTCTGCTCACCAAGCACAGTGGCTTACGCCTGTAATCCCAGCACTCTGGGAGACCAAGGAGGGTGGATTGCCTGAGCTCAGGTTCAAGACCAGCCTGAGCCAGAGCGAGACCTCATCTCTAAAAATAGCCGGGCACTGTGGCAGGCACCTGTAGTCCCAGCTACTTGGGAGGCTGAGGCAAGAAAATCAGTTAAGCCCAGGAATTCGCAGTTGCTGTGAAAAAGCAGTCCTCTGACCTCAGTTTCACAAGTAGCTGGGATTACAGGCCCAAGACACTGGATCCATCCCACATATTTTTTTTCTAACTCTATAACCTTCCTGTGTCCTTCTTTCCCTAACAAGGACTCTTGCAGTTATGTTGCATTATGTTTATAATACAGAATAGTCTCCCCATCACAAGGTTCTTAATATTTGCAAAGTCCTTTTTGGCACATAGGGTCACACAGTTCCCGCTTCTGGAGTTTTGTATGTGGACATCTTCAGCATGTTATTTTGCCTTCCACGCCGTGCCTGTGGATTAGTCCCAGGAACCAGAAAGCAGTGGGGGAAACAAAGGGTAACAGCAGGAGAACAGTGGCAGTCACCTGTACTGCTTGTGTGTTTACCATGGCCATCTACTTAGACCCTGTCACCCCAACCTGTTCTTTTCTTCATAGGCCCAGCCCCAGAGATTGTTATCTACCAAGAACTCCGCATGGAGGGGTTCATTGTCACCCGTTGGCAAGGAGAAGTCCGCCAAAAAGCTCTGAAGGACTTGCTGCAGTGGGTCTTGGAGGTAAGAGCTGCCCCCTCCAATTGTACACTAGATCCCGTTCCCCTTTGCCTCTTGAGACTGTCATTCCATCAATTCTTCCCCCTGTCTGCTACATCATCAGTATCTACCTGCCTATTGGGTCCTTATATTCAGAATATCAACATTCTTATTTGTCCTATCTTAAGAAGGAAAACAATACAAACCAACCCTTTCTAGACTTCATTTCCATGCAAATATAAGTCCATTTCATTTCTCTGATTTTTATGACAAAATCAAAGAAGGATTATCTACACTCACTGTCTGCAGTCTCTCTCTTTCCATTCGTCCTTGAACCTTCGCATCAGGCTTTTGTACTGCTGCCATGCCACCAGACTGCTTTTGTCAAGGTTACAGATGTCCCTCACATTGTGAAATCCTGTGGTTGATTCTTAACCTTGCTTGGCTAAGGGAAACATTTACAGAGTAAGCACTGTCCCTCCTTAGTACCCTTTCTTCCTTGGGCTCCCATTAGCTTTTGCTTCCCCTTACTGATTGGTCCTCCTCAGTAGCTTCAGTCCTCCTCAGTCCTCCTCTTGCTACCTTCTTTTCTCCAAATTAATAATAGAGTGCACCTCAGCTGGGCTCAGTGGCTCACGCCTGTAATCCTAGCACTCTGGGAGGCTGAGGCAAGTGATTGCCTAAGCTCAGGAGTTCCAGACCGGTTAGAGGTAGAGTGAGACCCTGTCTCTAAAAATAGCTGGTGTTGTGGCCGGTGCCTGTGGTCCCAGCTACTCAGGAGGCTGAGGCAAGAGAAGCACTTGAGCCAAGAGTCTGAAGTTACTGTGAGCTATGATGCCACAGCTCCGTACTGGGAGCAACAAAGTGAGACTCTGTCTCAAAAAAATAAAATAAATTTTAAAAAAAAGGTGCTCCAGGATATGGTCACTGGGGCTGTCCTTCTCTACCCCCCCTCTGTCTATTCCTTAGTAAGCTCATCAAATACCATCAATATGCTAAAACTTCCAGTCTGGATCTCTCCTCTGAACTCTAAGCTGGTATAACCAGCTGCTCAACAGCTGCAGCTGGAGGCTTAACATACTGAAAAGTAAATATGTTGTAATCTTTCCTACCACACCTACTCCATATTCAGAGTTCAACATCTCATCTAGGGCAATTTACTCTTTTAGTTTCTCAGTCTCAAAACCCTGGAGTCATCTTTGATTTCTTTCCTTCTTTTAGACCCATGTCTAATCTGTCAAGAAATTTAAGTGGTTCAACCTTCAAAATGTATACAGAATCTGACCACTTCTCCCACCTCCTCTGTGGCCACCCTGGTCTAGGCCACTGTCCTGCCTGCCCTGGATGTTGGTAGTAGACCCCTTCTGGCTCCCCACCTGCATGCCCCCACAAGTGAACTTTTAAAGCATAAATCAAACCATGTCAGCCAGGTGTGGTGGCTCACGCCTGCAATAACAGCATTCTGGGAGGTCCAGGCCGGTGGATTGCCTGAGCTCACAGGTTCAAGACCAGCCTGAGCAAGAGCAAGACCCTGTCTCTAAAAATAGCTGGGTGGGCGTGGTGCCTGTAGCTTAGCAGCTAAGGATGCCAACCACATACACAGGAGCTGGCGGGTTCAAATCCAGCCTGGGCCTGCCAAACAACGACAACAAGATCAACAACAACAAAAATAGCCAGGCGTTGTGACAGGCGCCTGTAGTCCCAGCTACTCAGGCGGCTGAGGAAAGACAATCACTTTAAGCCCAAGAGTTTGAGTTTGGTGTGAGCTGTGATGCCACGGCAGTCTACCCAGGGCAATATAGTGAGACTCTGTCTCAAAGAAATAATAAAATAAATATAAATATAAATAAAAATAGCCAGGTGATATGGTGGGCACCTGTAGTCCCAGCTACTTGGGAAGCTGAGGCAAGAGGTTGCTTGAGCCCAAGAGTTTGAGGTTGCTATGAGCTACGATGGTACAGCACTCTACTGAGGGCAACAAAATGAGACTATCTCAAAATAAATAAATAAATAAAAATAAAGATAAAAAATTAAATCAAACCATCTCATCCTCATGCCCCAATCCCTGCAGAGCTCCCTCTTTTACTTGGAATAAATCAGCATGTCTGTGTACATCCTGGCCCCGGACACCTCTCTGACCTCATTTCTCAGTGTCACCCCCTGGTTTACACAGCCCAGTCCTCCCTCTGCCACTCTACCCGCTGTAATTGCTCACTTCATTCTCTCACCTCCTTCAAGTCTTTGCTAAAAAAGTGCCTTCTGGACAAGGCAACTTTTAAGAGGGCATTATTGTGAGTTCTAATCCTCCTTCATTCCTGATCCTTCTTACTCGACTTTTATCCATAGCAGTTGATTACATTTTAAAATAATATACACTTCAATTCAGTTATTCATTTATGTTTATTGCCTGTCTCCCTCCCCTGAGAACGTAACCTCCATGAGGACAGCAGTGTTCATGCATTTTGTATTCTGGTATACCTGCAGCCCCCAGCATAATATGTCAGATAGATAAATTTGCTGAATGAGTGAATGTTAGAGGGGCACATCAAGGTCCCAATTCAGAAAAAGCCTTGTTAGATCCAGAGGAAGAAACCAATCCCTTGGTCCTGTGCTGTGATCATTTTCCCATCTTACACCATGGGGAGTTATAGTTAATCGAAATCAGAATAATCAAGGTGCATTATTTTAGTTTCAGCTGGGAAAAATATGTGCTTTCTAATTCCCGGCCAATGGTCATTTCTCAATTCAAAGAAATAGATTGCTCTTCTGGCAGCCACTAGAGCTTGGCCTTTTTCCCACTCTGATATGGGGCATGCTGGACTGGCCTGTCTCCAGGGAGTTGGGAAGAGCTGCGTTATTTTTTAAGTTCCCAGCGTACAGCCTCCTTGTCCTTGTTAGTGAAATCCAATCTAGCCCATCCACCATTATAGCTGACAAGAAACCTTTGAGCTGGTATCCCTAATGCTTCTCTTTAATGAAGTGAAGCTGATAATAGTTTTAAGTAACTAGTGAGTTGACCTAATTTCCTTCTCATTGTTTTTTATTTTTAATCTTATTCCCTAGTTTTTTAAATACATTTTTTTCTAAAATAAAAAGTGTATTAATATTAATTTACGGGAAAAATGGGGAGTTAGCACAGAGACCTCACATATATCCTGTATCCTACACCCTAGTTTCCCCTATTAACATTTCACATTAGTATTTTTTATCACTTTACTGGGTTGCCAAAATAAAATACAACAGCCTAGGTGGCTTCAACAATGAAATTTATTTCTCACAGTTCTAGAAGCTTGAAGTCCAGGATCACGGAGTCAGCAAGGTTTCTTTTGAGGTCTCTTTTTGACTTGTAGATGGCTTCCCTCCTCCGGCATCTTCACTTGGGCTTCTCTCTGCCTGGACCTGTGTCCTAACCTTCTGTTGAGAACACCAGGGATTGAATTAAGGCCCGCCTCTATGACCTCATTTTACTTCATTTTCATATGTCTTTCCAGGCCCTGTTTCCAAATACAGTCATTCTGAGGATGTCCTGGAGATTAGAACTTAAACTTATGAATGGGGTGAGGGGCATAATTCAGTCCATAACAGTATTCATTCTCTATTTTTCTTTTCTTTCTTTTTTCTTTCTTTTTTTTTTTTTTTTGAGACAGGGGAGTCTCACTATGTCGCCCTCTGTACAGTGCCCTCGTGTCACAGCTCACAGCAACCTCAAACTCTTAGGCTTAAGCGATTCTTTTGCCTCAGCCTCCCAAGTAGCTGGGACTATAGGTGCCTGCCACAACACCCAGCTATTTTATTTTGTTGTTGCGGTTGTCACCGTTGTTTTTTTAGCTGGCCTTGGCTGGTTTCGAACCTGCCAGCCTCAGTGCATGTGGCCAGCACTGTAATCACTGTGCTACGGGCGCCGAGCCTTCATTCTCTATTTTTAACCTTTAAACTGGATTCTAGCTTTCCACCCTATCCAAATTTTTTGCCTCTTCAAGAGCAAGAATGAGTTGGGGCTTCAAGTCGAGTTCAAATCTCAGCTCCTCTACTTTCTAATTGAGTGACTTCAAGCAAATAATCTTTTCCATAAATCCACAAAGGGTATTAAACCATCACTAGGATACATTCGGGGAAATGTGGTATCAGGTAACTCAGGTCTCTACATAAGATCCCTTAAAATTTTGAAAATGTAAATTAGTCTGACTTAGTAAACTATGCCTTGTAGTAGAAAGTGAAATGAGAAAACTTTCTGAATAACATGAACCCTTCCCTCCCATAGTCCCAAATGTTAAACACATATTTAAGAGCCTTCGCTTGAAGGGGAGACATTATTAGACTGTCATGGTATTCACTTGTCCTGAATAGGACCCACCTCTTCAGAGACCAGATAGAGGTAATGAAGGTAGCTCTTTTCTGAGATCATTACATTATTAAACTTTACTATACAACTTACTTAGGAATAGGTTAATCACTGCCTTGTGACATTTCTCACTGTGATCTAACACCTATTGATAAATTCTTCTTGTGTGCACTTTGTGATCTGTTACATGTGCTGTGTACATGGATCTTGCCCCCAAATCGAGTTCAAGTTCACAGAGGACAGGGCCTCCATTGCTATTTTCAAGGTTCCCATGATGTACTGGATAAATGTATTGTTAGGGTAAGAAGACTGTATCTTTGAGAATGAACTTAACTTATTAAATCTGTTGTTTTGATACAGGGTAAAATCCAGTACCATGAATATGTTATTGAAGGATTTGAAAACATGCCAGATGCATTTATGGGAATGCTGAAAGGAGATAATTTGGGGAAAACAATAGTGAAAGCTTGAAAAATAAAAAAGATACATGGAATCTAGAGATTATTTGGATGATTTCTTGATGTGTTTTTCAACATTTAGCAAAAATGTATACTGCCTTAATTATCTAAGAAAGAGTAACTGTAATGAGTCTGACCAACCTAAATAAAATACATTTGAGTGGTATGTAATTTGTGACAGAGAATGATAATTTCGTAAGCACAATAACCAGTCACCTCACTGCCCACTACAGCTCCTTCTGGATTATGGTAGAAAATAATGGCTTTGGAGGCTGAAAGTTTACTGCCTCTGGGACTTTGGACTTCTGATTTCTTATCTTCAAAGTAAGGATAATAACATGATTCATATACGTTTTATGCATTTATTTACAACACCAGCATAATGCCTGGAATTTTTAGGTAGTTAGTGTTAGCTAGCACCCTTGCTGATACCAGTGAATTTGAAGTCCTAAACTTACCACCACTTTTACACCCAAAGAAAGAAGCATTCAGGGCCAGCACACACTACTCCTTTGCAGGTGAGTCTAATAACATAACAGAGCAAAGAAGGAATCTGTTATTCACAACAGCTGCAAAAATGATGACACGTGGGAAAATTTATACACCAACAAAAAATGTCAAGATAGTGTCAAGATAGTGTGGTGGCTCACGCCTGTTATTCCAGCACTTGAGGATAAGGCAGGCAGATCACCTGAGCTCATGGGTTTGATACCAGCCTGTGCTAGAGTGAGATCCTTTCTCTAAAAATAGCCCGGCATTGTGGTGGGCACCTATAATCCCAGCTACTTGGGAGAATGAGACAAGAGAATTGCTTGAGACCAAGAATTAGAGGTTGGTGAACTATGACACCATGGCTCCTAACCCTAGGGTGACAAAGTGAGACTCTGTCTCAAAAAAAAAAAAAAAGGCTCGGCCCTTGTAGCTCAGAGGCTAGGGCACAAGACACATACACCCAGGCTGGCAAGTTTGAACCTGGCCCAGGCCTGCCAAACAACAATGACAGCTACAATTAAAAAAAAACAATAGCCAGGCATTGTGGCAGGCACCTATAGTGCCAGCTACTTGGGAAGCTGAGGCAAGAAAATCTCTTAAGCCCAAGAGTTTGAGGTTGCTGTGGGCTAAGATACTACAGTACTCTACTGAGGGCAATATAGTGAGACTCTGTCTCAAAAAAAAAAAAAAAAAAGCCAAGATGTATACACACATGAAGAGGGCTTTAAAACATTACTGACAGCCGGGTGAGATGGCTCATACTTGTAATCCCAACACTTGTGGGAGGTGTTGACAGGTGGGTAGCCTGAGCTCACAGGTTTGAGACCAGCCTGAGCCAGAGCAAGACCTCATCTCTCAAAATAGCTGGGTGTTGTGGCAGGCGCTTGTATTCCCAGCTATTTGGGAGGCTGAGGCAAGAGAATTGCTTAAGCCCAAGAGTTTGATGTTGCTGTGAGCTATGACACCATGGCTTTCTATCAAGGGTGACAAAGTGAGATTCTGTCTCAAAAAAGCAAACAAAAAAACTAAAACAATATTGAGGAACACAAAAGAAGGCTTAAGGGCAGCGCCTGTGGCTCACAGGAGTAGGACACTGACCCCATATGCCAGAGGTGGCGGGTTCAAACCCAGCCCCGGCCTAAAACTGCAAAAAATAAATAAATAAATAAAGAAGGCTTAAAACATTTAGACAGGTACCAAAGTCTCAGACAGGAAGATTCAGCATCAGAAAGATATCAGTTCTATTGATCAATTTTGTAATTATAGAGAGAAATTCAATAAATTGTACTACAGTGAAACAATGTGTCGGGGAACCCCTAATATGGTTTGTCTTTACAGAAGAGAAGTGAGGGATGCCTGAAGGAGAGGGATAAGGGAGCAAAAGCCCCTGCCCTTTTGTGTCCTCTTCTCTTACCAGACTATTCAATCCTCAAGACATTAGGTGGGGCAGAGCAAGGAGACTGCTGGGGTTTGAGTGGAGGAGCGTTGGGCCCACAGCAGGGTGTGTGTGTGTCTGTGCGTGTGTGTGCACGCATACGCTGCTGCAGGAAGGAAGAGGACTTGGGTAGTGTGGCAAGGCCTGAGGTGAGGAGTTGGTGCCCAAACAAAATGAAAACAGCTTCTGAGTCATGGTCCCCACATGGTATGCCAAGCTCAGGAAGAGTGAAGTCCAGTGTGAGTGGGGGAGGAGCATGGCCTGATTAAAGGTGTCAGAGTCCCAGGAAGGGGAGGAGGGCTTTGGAATGGGAGTGCTAGGGTCCAAGCACAGTAAGGAGGGCATGATTGATGCACAGGGGCAGCCCAGCACTAAGTGGAAGAGCCAGGCAGAAAAACAAGGGTGTCCACACAAAGAGGTGGACCTGAGGATGAGATCTCAAGCAGGGAGAGCAGGATCTGCCAGGGAGTGCCCCGCCTCCATCCCAACCATGGTGAAAGGTGCTTGTGCAAGGGGTAGCCTGGCACAGAGGTCAAAGCCTGTGCAAAGCCTCTGCGTGTCAATGTAGCTTAGCACTGCTGTCCGAGTTTAGACTAGACACCTGGCCTGGACTATATTGTACCAGGAAGCAAGGACGTATGCAAAGAATGAAGAGGTCAGGTCAAAAAAGAATACAGAAGCTAGCCCGAAGAGGCTCCCATCAGACAAATGGAAAATCTGAGCTCCCAGTAGGAACAGTAATAGTAAGAATAGATTGTAACCTATTAAATAAAAAAGGGAAACCATGAATCCATACTGAGATAAAGAAATAACTGGATAAGTTAAAAGCTTGATAAGCAACGGAATACGTACCTTCAAGGTAATTCACAACAGAATACTTTTTAATTACCAAGGGTTCAGAAGAAGTTCAAGTGAAGAAGCTTAGAAGATACGTAATAGGGAGGGTAATGGGTGGGGCCACATCTATGGTGCATCTTAGAATGGGTACAGGCGATTACACTAATGTACACAGCTATGATTTAACAATAACAACAACAACAACAAAAAGAAGATACGTAATATCACCACCTTAATCAAGTGGTCAATATTGATTTACCACGATCACAAATGAGACCTATATGGCACCCTATGGAGCACAGTGATCACTCTTTGCTGTACCTGGAGTCTTCTCGGCTAAAGTATCCTCTGTGTGCTCTGTTTTGTCTCCCCCTGCTAAACAGAAGCCCCACAATGTGGTTTAAGGTGTGGGGACAAGAAGCTCTCAAAGATTAGGTCTCGGGCAGCGCCTATGGCTCAAAGGAGTAGGGCACCAGCCCCATATGCCAGAGGTGGCGGGTTCAAACCCAGCCCTCACCAAAACTGGAAAAAAAAAAAAAAAAAAAAAAGACGAAATTAGGTCTCAGTCTAAGTGGTCCCATGTCCCTGAGCTATGACCTTCACAAGGGCTTCCCAGTCCTCCCCATTCATCCCTTGATGCAGTGCAGGAAGGCTACAGAAGGCTGCAGTTGGGTATTTCCCTTCTTCTAGGTTGGTTTGGCTCTGGGAAATAGTTTTTCTTGAGGGCAAACTTTTATTTAAAAAATAAGAATGGAAGGCTGGGCACCTATTGGGGACCATCCCCAAACTATGCTGTGAGTTCCTTCTCAGTGGCTGGCAGAGATGAGAGGAAGAGGGAAAAATGAAGTTGAGGCACGAAGAGAAAGTTATAAAGAGCAGCTGGGTAGGGAGTTTGTCCACCTTTAAATGTGAGGACCGTGGACCAGCCCCTTGCTCCAGGCTAGCTCCATTTTTATTGCATACACCGTTCTTTTAATCATCAATTTAATGGGGGAAGGCTAACCCTTATGTGATGGTTCTTGCTGGGCTTGCATTTTCTAACCAAACAATTTCTTTAACTAACTATGTTAATTAGACTGATTTGCCTTTTACTATTATTGCTCTATGTTATTTATGACTTTAACACAAATAGAGCATGGGACAGGGAACACAGTCCAGGAGCAGGGTGTCAAAGCAGACCCCAATTAGGCCATGCACCCAAATTACAGGACTGGCAACTAACAATCAAGAAGCCTTGTGCTGGCTCAGTGCCTGTAGCTCAGCAGCTAGGGCACCAGCCACATACTCCAGAGCTGGTGGGTTCAAATCCTGCCTGGGCCTGCCAAACAACAATGACAACTATAATCAAAAGATAGCTGGGTGTGTGGCAGGTGCCTATACTCCCAGAAACTTGGGAGGCTGAGGCAAGAGAATCGCTTAAGCCCGAGAGTTTGAGGTTGCTGTGAGCCGTGACACAACAGCACTCTACCGAGGGTGACAAAGTGAGACTGTGTTCAAAAAAAAAAAAAAAAAAAGTAGCCTTGTGCTGAGATGGACTGATGCTTCTGACCATACCCAGGTGACAGAAGAATGGAGATAATTTTCTCCTTATTGTGTCCTGAGATTCTTTGTCTCTTTAACGAGGCTTAGACTTTCTTCAT
The DNA here is from genome assembly GCA_963574355.1 of Loris lydekkerianus. Taxonomy (NCBI): domain Eukaryota; kingdom Metazoa; phylum Chordata; class Mammalia; order Primates; family Lorisidae; genus Loris; species Loris lydekkerianus. The sequence continues at coordinate 82,850 of CAUYPK010126419.1, forward strand.
TCCCTAACTCCCCAAAAGCACTCACTCCACCTGAGAGGGCAGCCCCATTCGGGCAAACCTTGCCTGCTCAGTGACCTCGCAGCTGGGTTGCACTGGGGAAGGGGTGAAGTTCCAGCAAGATAGCCTCCTCCTCTGAAAGGGCCAGGCTTCCAGGCAATGCATTTTGCACCAGACTTTGGGTTTCTCTGATCCACTTCTCTCCTGTCTCTGTTCCCGTTTGCCCATCATCCGCAATCATTTTCTTAATTCAATTCCTAACCTACTTACAACAAACAATTCAATACTGGTTAAATCATTATTAAATGATTGAATCACTAAATCATTATTTCTAGCAGTGCAAGTACATCAAGATATGACTCTTCCCTTAAGTACCCACATGTGCATCTGCAGGCACTGTGGCTCATGCCTGTAATCCTAGAACTCCGGCAGGCAGAGCAGGCAGATTGCCTGAGCTAAGGAGTTTGAGACCAGCCTAAGCAAGTGTGATACCCCATCTCTAAGAAAAAATGCCCAGGTATTGTGTCAGGCACCTGTAGTCTCAGCTACTCTGGAGGCTGAGGCAAGAGGATTGCTTAAGCCCAAGAGTTTGAGGTTGCTGTGAGCTATGCCATGGCACTCAACTGAGGATGACACAGTGAGACTCTTGTCTCAAAAAAATAAATAAATAAAAATTTAAAAAGTAAAAAACAAGGGTGACACTCCTAGCTCAGTCAGCAGGATGCTGGCCACATACACCTAGGGTGGCAGGCTCGAACCCAGCCTGGGCCTGCTAAGCAACAATGACAACTGCGACCAAAAAATAGCCAGGTGTTGTGGCAGTTTGCCTGTAGTCCCAGCTACTTGGGAGGCTGAGGCAAGAGAATAAATTAAGCCCAAGAGTTTGAGGTTGCTATGAGCTGTGATGCCACGGCACTCTACCCAGGGTGACAGCTTGAGACACTGTCTCCAAAAAATAAATTTAAAAAAAATTAAAAGAATAAAATACCAGAATGCTAGGCCAGGTGCAGTGGCTCACACCTATAATCTTAGCACTCTGGAAAGCACAGGTGCTGGATTGCTTGAGCTCAGGAGTTGAGACTAGCCTGAACAAGAACAAGACCCCATCTCTACTAAATAGAAAATACTAGCCAGGCATCGTGGAAGAGGCCTGTAGTCCCAGCTACTTAGGAGACTGAGGCAAGAGGATCTCTTGAGATTTGGAGTTGAGGTTGCTGTGAACTACGATGGCACAGCATGACACCTAGGGCACAGAGTGAGGCTCTGTTTCAAAAACAAAAAAACAAACAAAACTGCTCAGGAGTTTTCAAAATGTCTTCTTTTCCCATTCCTCCTGTCAAAAGCATAAAGGTATTTTTCTACAGTTTCCACCAATATTCAGGGAAGTGGCACCCGCTAAAAGTGGGCTACTCCTCATCTTCTTAACTCTTAAACTTCTTGGGTGGTGCCTGTGGCTCAGTGGGTAAGGTGCCGGCCCCATATACTAAGGGTGGCGGGTTTAAGCCCCGCCCCAGCCAAACAGCAACAAAAAAATAGCTGGGTGCTGTGGCTGGCGCCTGTAGTCCCAGCTACTCGGGAGGCTGAGGCAAGAGAATCACCTAAGCCCAGGATTTGGAGGTTGCTGTGAGCTGTGTGACGCTTTAGCACTCTACTGAGGGTGATCAAGTGAGACTCTGTCTCTACAAAAAAAACAACAACAAAAACTCTCAAACTTGTCCATGCTGAACTGCCAGCAATTCTACATTTGGTTTAAGTTTTCCTCTCTGGTCCTGGCTCCCATGGGTTTTTGCTGTTGGGCATCTAGTCCAGTAAGTTGTGGTTCTCTGTATCCAACTGTCTCCTCAATTTTGGGGACAGTAGCTCCCTGTGACCTCAGTTCTCTGCTTGAGCTAAAAAGAGCTGTTGCTGGGCTTGGTGACTCATACCTGTAATCTCAGTGAGAGAGGATACCCAGAAAAAGTAAAGTCTAAGAGAACAGAAGTCTCCTCAAGGAGAGCCCAAGGATACACCTGGGAGGTCCTCCAGATGGTGACTCAGCTCTTAGGAATTTGTGGAAACTTAACTTCCTGGGACCTGGAAACTAACCCTGGCTTCCACTTCTGTAAAAGCCATGGTTCTGTAAAAGCCGGAGCCTGTTTCCCCAGCTTGATTCAAACTGACCAATGAGAAAGGTACCCATGGACGGAAACTTTTTTTTTTTTTGAGACAGTTTCACTATGTTGCCCTTGGTAGAGTGCTGTACCATCACAGCTCACAGTGACCTCCAACTCTTAGGCTTAAGCAATTCTCTTGCCTCAGCCTCCCAAGTAGCTGGACTACAGGCGCCTGCCACAATGCCCAGCTACTTTTTTGTTGCAGTTGTCATTGTTGTTTTAGCTGGCCTGGGCTGGGTTTGAACCTGGGAGTCTTGGTGTATGTGGCAAACACCCTACCACTGAGCTATAGGCACCACCAGGACAGGAACTTTTTGACTAAGGATAAAAAGGAGAAGACTGAGCCAGTCAGGGAGCACAGCTGTTTTGAATTCTTCTGTGCCATTGCTCTGCCAGCTGAAATAAAACCCTTCCTCTTTTAAACACAGTGTTTGGGTGTTCATTTTCTCCATTTGGCCTCATCCTCATGCAACATTTCTGGTTCCCTGACAAGGAAGTGACCGTTGAAGGAGAGAACAAGCTCAGATGCACCTGATTGTTGCTGCGAACCCTCTGGACACCCACAGGGGAGGAGAGCACTGATCAGCCTGCATGGTGTGAACCACTGGGTGTGCCAGGGATGGGTTTTGCATCCCTGTGTGTTGGCCTCAACTGGGAAGACTCCTCAGTGGGTCTTCAAGGAGTCAAACACCAATAGGAACTGGCAAGCAGGAACTGACACCTACACTTCGAGACGTCTGAGGTGAGGTAGGACTGGTCCAGGCCTATTTGAGTGGAAGAAGGGTCTGATCAACCCTTGAGCACTGCGTCACCTGCAGGCAGGCAGTGGGAGACATAAAAGAGTGTTGGTGTGACTGAGACAAACACCAGGAGTGGAGTTCCATCTTCCCCTCAAAGGCCAAGGGGAGTGCTGGTTCTGAACACAGGTTGCCACCTTGTATGGCTAACTGGCAGTTTGAGTGGGAAACTGAGGCTACCCAGGAGGAAATACATTTAAAAAAGGTTGGAATTGTGTACATGTGAGTACTTAGAGACTGAGACAGATACAATAGGCCAGGCTCCAGCTCCCTCCTTCATAGGGTGAAACAATTGTGTGATGGCCCCATTTTTGTCCCATCTGTGGCCCCACTGTTACCCCACAGATGTGTTTGTGGTTTGTCTCAGGGAAGGAAATGGGAAACACATGGGGAAGCCCATCCTGTTGGGAACTATGCTCAAGCATTTTAAGAAAGGGTTTATAGGAAACCATGTGGTAACTATGTCTCCAGGGAGAGTGAGAACTTTGTGTGAATAGGAATGACTCAAATGCCTTGTTGTTGAGATTGTGGTATCCTTTGGGATAAAATTAGTTTTTAGCCTGTTATTAAAGTTCAAATGTTCAAAGATTATAAAATCACCACCTCTATAATATTTCTAAATTTGCTAGATTTGACTGTGAGCTTATGTTCTTGACTTTAAGTCTCAGAATTCTGAGGTCTAGAGAGGTAACTATGGTGAGGCCTAAGGGCATGTTCCCTATACTTAGGTCAGCAGGTACAAGGCACAGTCTAGCCTACATGGCCTCTTCTTTCCTGCTCCAACTTTGCTCCCTGGCTATTCTGAAACTGGATGTTCTGGTTTCCTGCTTTCTGTCTTGGTAAAGGAATTAAGGACACAGGTCCTGTCCTTTGTGGCCATCTTTGATGCCACATGGCCATATGAGACTTATAAGGACAATGAAGGGACATCAGAAATGATTCCTATGTTGTGGTTTCAGAACATTTTTTGGTAACTTAAAATCATAAAGTCATGTTATATTCCATGAAATGTCTCTCATTTGTAAAATGTAATAATTTAGTTGTTTAGATCATTTGGAAAACTGAGTCTTTGTCAAAGAATAAGATTCTTGCCTTTTAAACCTTCTAATTATCAGTTTAGCCAAGTGAATAATTAACTTCATAGTAAACTGTGATCCTGTGAAAAGTGGTTTTTTGAGAGTAAGAAAAATTAGACAGGAAAATGGCATTGTGTAAGAAAAGATCTTGTGTGGTAAATTTTGTCCTGAAACTGAATGGTTATTTAATAAAATGAAAGGCAGGACAAACCAGAAGGCTTAGAATATCTGTAAATTGTCTGTGCAGGTTGAATAAGGCTCATAAAAGGAAATTTGTAAAGGAATTTGCATGTGATCCAGTTGACTATGTGTTGCCTTTAGAATCTTTTGGCTTGTAATCCTGTTTGAACAAATGTTTTAAGTCTTTGCTATTTGACAAACCTTCCAAAATCAAAACTCTAAATTTGGTCTTTTTGAAATATTAAAATGACTGAAAGTCAGAGAAAGACATATTAGGATTATTCGGTATGTTAAAAATTTACCATAAATATTGTCAAAATGAAATGGGGGTTAATATTCTGAGGATTATTATTATTTTTTTTTAGTCAGAGTCTCACTTTGTTGCCCTTGGTAAGAGTGCCATGGTGTCATAGTTCACAGCAACCTCAACCTCTTGGGCTCAAGTGCTTCTCTTGCCTCAGCCTCCCAGGTAGCTATTTTTAGAGATGGCTGGTCTTGAACCTGGGAGCTCAGTCAACCCAGCCATCTCAGTCTCTGAGAGTACTGGGATTACAGGTGTGAGCAACCATGCCAGGCTGGATTATGTTTATATACATGTTCCAGTATTATAAAATATCAGCCTGTCTTAGTGCATGTTGTCAGAAATAATTTTAATTCATCTCAGAAAGTGTTTTTGTAACTGGCTAAGTCCAAAGTTTGTCCTTCAAGGAAGTAGTAGAAAAGGCTGGCAAGTTCATGCAAATTCAAATTTCTGATGATTTTAGAGATTAAATACCATGGAGCCAAAAGCAAACTTCTAGGACTTTAATTAGAAAGCTAACATGTCATGCCAGACATGGTGGTTCACGCCTGTAATCCCAGTACTTGGGAGGCCGAGATGAGTGGATTGCCTGAGCTCATGAGTTTGAGACCAGACTGAGCAAGAGCAAGACCGAGATCCCATCTCTAAATATAGCCATGAGTTGTGGCAGGCACCTGTAGTCTTGGGAGTCTGAGGCAAGAGAATGGCTTGAGCCCAAGAGTTTGAGGTTGCTGTGAGCTATGACACCATAGCACTCTACAGAGGATGACACAGTGAGACTCTGTCTCAAAAAAAAAAAAAAAAAAAAAAAAAAAAAAAATAATGGTTCTTGGCCCGATGAGGTGGGTCATCCCTTTAAACCTAGCACTCTGGGAGGCCAAGGCAGGTGGATTGCTTGAGTTCATGAGCAAAAAGTGAGAACCCATTTCTACTAAAAAAATAGAAAAACAAGACAATCACTTGAGCCCAAGAGTTGGAGGTTGCTGTGAGCTGTGACACCACGTCACTCTACCCAGGGCAACAGCTTAAGACTCTGTCTATAAAAAAAAAAAAATAACCTAATTTCAAGTAGAACAGGTATCTGTTACATAGAACTGAGCTGATTAGTTATGGCTTTTTGATTGAAACATTGGTGATTCTTTCTGTGTTCTGTTTCCCAGAAATCAAGAAAAACATATTCTGTCTTTTGACCTATTTATAGCTTTCTGCAATGTATGTACTTACAAGCAAAATTTAAAACATTGTTTTCTCTCTCCTTGATTTCTCTAGAATTTGAAAACCATTTGTAAGTATTCTTAATTTCTGGCAATAGTTACTTGCATAAGTTCAGTAAGAATCTGTTTTGTTCTATAGGACATGATGAAAGACACTGCTTATTTTACCAAGATTTTGACTGGAACAGCATTTCAGAGTGTCCAGACTGCATTAAAGGAACTAAGGTTGACTTTATAAGGCCAAGAAAAAAAGCCCATTGGAAAGACTGGCTAGATACCTCATCAATAACATTTTCAGATCTGTGCTGAGTAAAGAATGTCACTTTCTGATTGGTCTGGGAATCACAATTTGCTTTGGGACCTTAAGAGAAGAGGAATTTACCCAATTCATATAGAGGAAACCTGAGCTTGCGGAAGGCTTTCAAGTCTAACCTGAGGTTCCTTATACAGGGTTCCAACAAAGCCAATTTTAAAACGAAGAAAAGCCTAGATGGCTAATAATTGTTCTTGCTGCACTTTATGCAAATAACCAGACCCAATATACTTTAAGTACAGTTTATTTTGGCAATTAAATTAGTTTTGCTATAATTTCTTTTTATTGACATGAGAACTTAAGAGACAGAAAAAATGGTCCAAAAGGGAAAAAAAATTATAGCCCACCTGTATTAGATTACAGCCTGGTCTGCAATGCCAGCTCATAAAATGAGACACAGCTATTTAACTAACCTGATCTGTTAAACAGGACTAAGAAACTAGCCATAGAACATAGAATTATATACAGTAGTTATATTTGCTCTAAAGCTTTAATGCTCAACAAAGGGTACCTGTTGGTTACACTGTAAAAATTTGTGCAGTATTAAACACTATCTGCTATGTCTATATAGATACCTCAGGAGAAATTTGAACCTTGAATTGCCCAGAACTTTGGATCAGTTCTGGACTCGTAAAACTACGTATTATCTTAAGAACTGTACTAAGACTGTAAAATGTTCTCATTGTGTGAACCTTAGCCTTGAAATCCAGAATTTATAGATATTTGTTGGTGACTGCTAAATGGTTTTGTTCTCTTACCATGGACCCAAACTTGACTTTGTCCCTGCAAGGTAACTTTTGGGGTGGTCAACATGCCGTGCTCTGGCCACATACTGGGAACTGGCTGATCAACGCTGAAGCCTGAGGAAAATTCCTCACAGCACTTGTCTTAATTGGACTTTGGGAAACAGGGAAGAAGAATGTGATCTGTGCACCCACACCACTAAGATAGGATAAAAGGTGACTCTTTTTATAGCTTTTATAAATGAGAAAGCACCCATAGGGGAACCTGCATTTATAGTCTGATACAAAACTCAAAACCCATATGTATATTACAACCCCACGGAGCCTCCGACACAGTATAATTAAGGCCTGGGTAGAGGAACCCAGGAGAAATCTGAACGCTGTCCAGACCAGGCAAATAGGAAAGCCCTGTTAGGTGACTGAAGTTTAATGCCTGCAGGGCCATTCAAAGGTGCTGCAGTGGAAGGAGCAGGGAAGAAACTATAGGACTGGCTCAGCGCCTGTGGCTCAAGCGGCTAAGGCACCAGCCACCTGAGCTGGCAGGTTCGAATCCAGCCCAGGCCCACCAAACAACAATGACGGCTGCAACCAAAAAATAGCTGGGTGTTGTGGCAGGCGTCTGTAGTCCCAGCTACTTGGGAGGTGGAGGGAGGAGAATCGCTTAAGGCCAGGAGTTGGAGGTTGCTGTGAGCCGTGATGCCACAGCACTCTACCCAAGGCGACAGCTTGAGGTTCTGTCTCAGAAAAAGAAAAAAAAAAAATTAAAGAAACTATAGGACAGATCAGAAATACCTCTGTGCCTTAGATTTTGTAGAAAAGTGACATGAAGTCAAATGTGAACAGTGAAAATGTATGATAAGACGGCACCTGAGACATTGAGGACTGCAGCAAAAGAAAGAGTATGCTCAAAAAAGAGTAATGGAGACAGATTGCTCCATAGGGTCAGTGTAACCCCTGGAGCTGATCTTGCAAATTAATACAGGCTCCTGCAGGAGCAAGCTGACAGTGAGACCCCAAATTAAAATATATATGGAGTCTCTAAAGGGGAGAATGAGAGAGGATACCTGTAAAAAGTAAGGTCTAAGAGAACACAGGTCTTCTCAAGGAGACCCCCAAGGATACACCTGTGGCGTCCTCCCCGTGATGACTCAGCTCTTTGGAATTTGTAAACGTAACTTCTTGGGACCTAGAGGCTGATACTTGGTTCCCCTTCTGTGACAGACTATAGTTCTGTAAAAGGTGGAGCCTGCTTCTCCAGTTTGATTCAAACTGACCAATGAGAAAAGTACCTGTGACCCAGCCATAACTTTTTTGACTAGGAATAAAAAGGGTTAGACTGAGCCAGGAGGGGAGCGCGGCCATTGCTCCGTCAGCTGAAACAAACATTTCCTTTTTTAAACACCGTGTTTGGGTGCTCTTTCTCTCCACTGGGCCTCGTCTTCTTACAACACTGTAACTTCACTATTGTGGGCCTGGAGGAGGGTAGAAATGAGATATGAGATTAAAAACTGGAGATGAAGTTGCAAGTCTGAATAAAAGGGGATGAACTCCATTCCCTGTCCCCGCATGTAGCTGCCTTCTGCCTACTCCTGAAACCAAGGAGTTAATTTCATCAGGTCTTCCTGCCCTCCTTGCTCTGGGTCACTTGCTTTTTGTTTTTTTTTTCCTCCCTTTTTTCCATGAAGGTGAAGGCCAACTAAGTGCGGAAACTTAACTTTCACTGGCTACTTTATAGGTAATATTCATAAATCACTATGGTGATGGTCACTTTAGCTGTTTCTCAGGAACTTGGGCCAGCTCATGTCCAGTTCAAACTAGTTGAGATCCACCCTTTAAGTAGGCCAGCTCAAGCGTCCAAGAGATGGCCTTTTATCCCAGCAGAGGGCCTAAAACACCACCCTCAGACCATGCTAATGCCACTTTCTGTACATGTTCTACAAAAGGCCAAGAACCCCTACTACACTCATGTATAATAAAACTGTTAACTTCCTTTTTTTCCCACCACCAATTGCCTTTCTCTCATGCTTTAGACCACCCAACTTCCCTAACCTATAAATATCCCTAAGCCTTATCTTTGGGGAAACAGATTTGAGAACTATTCTCCTTCCTCAGTAGCCTTCGGATTAAATATTTTCTCTTTTGAAAAACTCATGTCACAGTGGCTGATTCACTGCATCAGGCAGAATGGACTTGGACCTGGCCAGCAACACTCTTTGAATAATGGGAGGCATGCTTACATCCCCCCTGCCAATTAGGAGATCCTTCTCTGGAGAAACTGTAGATCCCTCTGAAGAAATCACACTACTCTAACAAAGATTAACAGGCACTGACATTTAGAGTCCCAAAGACAAAATCTAGGTGACACTCTAAGCTTCCAACTCAGAGACCCTGGATTATAGTTGTAAACATCAACCAGATCAGCTCTGTCTCCCTTAGTGAAAGTACAGCAGTCTCCTAGTATCTGTGGCTTCAAATTAACAGTGGTCAACTTTGGTTAAAAAATACTAATGGAAGATTCCTGAAATGCATAAATTTTATATTGTGCATTGTCCCAAGTAGTGTGAAGAAGTCCCCTGTGGTCCCCATTCTCTCACCCACAACTTGGATCATCCCTTCCACCATCTATGCTCTCTACCTATTTGTCACTTAGGAGCCATCTCCGTTATCAGATGGAAAAAACACAGCACATATAAGGCTTGGTACCATCTGAAGTGGCAGGCATCCACTGGGGGTCTTGGAACATATCCCTGCAGATAAGAAGGGAGTCTGTATGCTTCACGTGTGAGAAGAATGAAAGGGTGTGGTAATCAAAGGACAGACTATAGTAGAAACAATCTATTTTGCTCACTCACCACCATGAAGAGTAGAGTGATTTCTAAGAGCTTCTCAAAACTTTTCCTGGTTTGTATCCTTAGCACCACCACAATCATTTTCCATAGTGCCCCTAGGCCAAAAGAAATACCTACCAGTTCCATTTACTAAATGATAAATTCCAAATGAAATAATAGTTTGTGCTGTGTCCAATAGTTACAGCTGTGTTACCTTTAAAACTTTAAAACATCCTAGGACTCGCCTGTGAGTTCTCTACATTGCCCTGTAGTAACTCGGCACCCAGTTTGGATCCACAGCTCTAATGCTGCTTCCAAGGTAGTGCTTAAGAACACTGTACAATGCTCCACTCTCCTGCCTCTGGGATATTGTCGTCATATGCTACAAATGGCATGGCTTCAAAATGGTGGAAAGCTGCTCAGGAAATAAACTCCCACTGAGTTAAGCAACTCTTACTTGTTGAGTCTCTGTGGCTACAGCCTTGCCTGTTAACTCTGTACTGCCTGATATGGTAGCTATTTGAGGGTATTGAGAAATGGAAATGCACATTCCAGTCTTAAAAACTGAAGCAGAATGAAGTGTTTTTCCAGTAGACACAACTTTATTTTTTTAACTTTATTGTTTTGATAGAACTACAATTCACTTTAACCACTGCATTGCATAGAATATTACTATATTGTTAACACTTGTAAAGGAACGTGCATTATACATAAACACATCGCTAATCCAGTCGTAATCAAGACTGAGTTCAGATGAAGTTTTTCTATGCACAGATGTATCACTGTGTGCTTACTTGGTTTATGCAGATAGCACAAGTGAGAGCATACCTATGCAGACAGCAGTTACAGTGATACCCATAAAGTCAGATTCATAAGTTGAGATACTTACTATTTTAATAATCATTTTCTACATTAAAAAATATGACAAAATACTTAAATTTTAAGCAAAGGCATAGTACTAAGGCAGAATTCAAGCAATCACAGAAGTTACTACTACCGCCGGTACTGTGAAGAAACTGCAAGAGAGTACAGCATTTTCCATGATGAAAGGCAATACCAATATACTGCAGCAGAGCAATTGAAAAAGCTGTTTGCTATATTCAAAGGTGTTAGATATACAATAGACAATATGTGAGCCTTTTGGAACTCTTGAGCAATAACTTAGTTTAAATCAAAAAAGAATCCACAAAATGCCTCATGAAATGAGAATTAAATTTAGAAAGAAAACAATCTAAGCAACTTTTAACAGAGTCTGAGTTTGTAAACTTGGCCAGGTATACAATAGCTTGAATCTTGCACATGCACCCACAAAAAAGAATCTTAGATGGAGAGAAAATAAAAAGAAATTATCATTTTAGTTATTGTCAGTTGGAAGTTTAAGGAGCAATGACTTAAAAGACATCCACAAAAATTCAAATTTTCAATTAAAAACCATTAAACAATTTTGCACATAGAATATACATGAACACAATACATTTTGCTTATAGAACATAGGTATTACTAATAATATCAAAGATCAAGTGATTCAAAATTTGAAAAATTTCAAGTATTAGGCTGGGTGTGGTGGCTCCTGCCTCTAATCCTAGCCCTTTGAGAGGCTGAGGCGGGAGGACTGGTTGAGGCCAGAACTTCTCAAGACCAGCCTGAGCAAGTGTGAGACCCCTATCTCAGAAACAGAAAAATGAGCTGGGTGTGGTGGCATGTGCCTGTAGTCCCAGCTACTTCGGAGGCTGAGACAGGAGGATCACCTGAGCCCAGGAGTTTGAAGCTGCAGTGAGCTATGATGACACCACTGCACTCGAGCCTGGATGACAGAGCAAGAACCTGTCTCCCAAAAGAAAAACCAAAAAACCAAAAACAGTAAGAAATGAAACTGCAAGTATTTTTCTTTAGTTTTAGATGAATCGAATGATACGACACACCCAAGGAAAATTCTGGGTATATTCTTTCTCAAAGAACATCCAAATTTGCAAAGTAATGTTATTTCATGGCCTGAAAAGTCAAATACATGACAGATATTTTTGACAATTTTCCATCTGTCAAAGATTTTTCAGCCACAAACAGAAAAATTAGTTTCTATCACAAGGATCGGAACTACAGCTATGTTAAATCAAAAACCAGATGTAATGGAATTTTAAAGCAAAAGAATAACTTTTTCTTCATTGCTTTATTCCACTGTGTGATACATATTGAAAATATTTATTTTCTGAAGCAGGCTTCAAGAGTCATGGATACAGATGGTAAAATTCTTCAATACATATGTACAAATGCTATAGAATAGTCCTTGTCAGTTTATGGAATAAAGAAAAGGTAATATGTCTAAAGATATGCTCTTTAGCAATGTTACTTGTACAACTTACAAAAGAGTTTTATAAAGATTTACTGCATTAGAAAATACAATTTAAGATTTCTTTGAACCAAAAGGAAAGTTGGCCAAGTATTCAATAATCGAAGAGAAAAAGTGGTACTGTGATTCCTATGTTTTCCCTAATAGCACAGTGCATATGAACAAGCTAAATTTGAAGCTCCTAAAATGAGAAAAATTTGTGACCTAGCTAAGCAGGTGAAGAATTTATTTACAGTTGGAAAATTTCTTAGTACAAACCAAAATGACTTTACACATTTTTCAAGTGAGCCAATATGCAAAAGAATTAAAATGTAATCATTAACACTGCATAAACAGGCTGCAGAAAAAAAAAAAAAAGAAAAATCCAAAGAATGGTTTGTATATAGTGACAGAGTTAGTTTTGTTTCCATTTATACAACCAATATGTCATCAAATGTAACGGTAATAATACTGAGCCAACAAAACAGTTACTGAATTTACTTAGATGTAGTTTTGAAACTGATACATGTTTGCTTCAAGATTTAATCAATTCTTCTATTTAAAAAAGGAGATGAACAGCACTGTCAATGCAAATGCAAATATCAAAAGAAACTTTTGAGGTTTGATTCAGTTATTGGAAAACTAAGTATATTTGTATTTTTTTTTTGTTTTTTGTTTTTTTTTGCAGTTTTTAGCCGGGGCTGGGCTTGAATACACCACTTCCAGCATATGAGGCCAGCGCCCTACTCCTTGGAGCTACAGGCGCCGCCCACTAAGTATATTTGGAAGAACACAGTATGTTTGAAAGAACTATATGAATCTCCTTGTCAACTCTAAGTTTTTATAAATCTAAATATGAATCAAGTACTACAAATGAAAATTTAGGGTATAGATCAAGATATGCTACAACTATAGATCACAAACTGGGTTTTGAAGATGGTACAAAAAATATCAAATGTGGGGCAGTGCCTGTGGCTCAGAGGAGCAGGCGCCAGCCCCACATGCCGGAGGTGGCGGGTTCAAGCCCAGCCCCGGCCAAAAACTACAAAAAAAAAAAAAAAAATCAAATGTTTCATCAGTAATTATTTACAATGATTATATGGTTAAAGACTACGGGTATACCAGGTAAAACAAAATAATTTAACCGAGTTTAAAAATTTTTTCTAAATGTGGCTAACAGAAAACCTGATGTTACATATATGGTTACATTATATTCCTATTGGATGGTGCTGGCAGAACTAAAACACCATCTAACCAGCTTTTTATAGCCCTGTTTTTTTGTTTTTTTTTTTAATTGAGACAGAGTCTCAAGCTGCTGCCCTAGGTAGAGTGCTGTGGTGTTACAGCTCACAGCAACCTGACACTCTTGGGCTTGAGCGATTCTCTTGACTCAGCCTCCCAAGTAGCAGGGACTACAGGCGCCCGCCACAACGCCCGGCTTTTTTTGGTAGTAATTGTCACTGTTGTTTGGCAGGCTCAGGCTGGATTTGAACCCGCCAGCTCTGGTGTATGTTGCTGGCGCTCTAGCTGCTTGACCTGCAGGCGCCGAGCCTATAGACATGCTCTTAAATATGAATAAGTAGTCAAAGATCACCAAAGGAAACCCTCCAATGTAAAGAGAGAGAAAACAGGTAAAAACAATTCAAAGGAAGAAGAGATAAAGCAGGGGACAGAATAACACTGAAAGATACTATTATGATTAACATCCTCAGAAAAAAAAGTATTTCTCCACAAAACAAAAAAAAAAGATTACAAAGAAAGAATAATCAGAGAATCAGAAAATGTATTTGGAAAAAAAAGAAACATTCAAACCATTTAATAATAAAGACAGAAAACAAAGTTGAAGGAATCTTCCAGAAAGTACGATAAGATTCAAAGACATGGTGAAGAATTCTACTTTTCCATCTAGAAAACAATTATATTGGCAGAAAGTGGCTAAACTGATTTTGGGGGGATGTATCAGTTACTTGAACACTTGGAGCTTCCAGGGGAAATCTTGACTGGTAAACTGCAGTTAATATTGGCAGATTTCAGCCTCTGCAAAGAGGCAACCATCTCCCACCCAGCAGCTCCATGTCAAAAAGCTGTGGGGATAGAATTCATATTTCTGGTTCAGCTTGCTGGAGCCCAGGTGCACAATAAAGACCATTTCCTCCTAGTATCAGGGCTCTGGAATCTGATTTCAGGTATCATTCTGATCCTGGAGGATAAGTAGACAGCCATTTTCCAAAGCCCTACAGGGTAAACTGGCTTCTAAGGATTTAAAGGGATAGTATGTATTTTCTTGGACATTCAGAATTGTATGCAGAGAACTTAGAAAGCCACTGACCCTGGCCAGGGAAAGACACAGACTCCAGAAAGAGCTGAGAAGCCTTTAACACAGGATGATCCTCAGCACAGAGACAGCCTACAACAATAAAAAATAAATGCATGAAAAAAAAAAAAAGAAAAAATAAATGCATAAGGGAGGTGCCTGTGGCTCAGTGAGTAGGGCGCTGGCCCATATACTGAAGGTGGTGGGTTCAAACCCGGCCCCGGCCAAACTGCAACAAAAACATAGCGGGCACTGTGGCAGGCACCTGTAGTTCCAGCTACTCCAAAGGCTGAGGCAAGAGAATCGCCTCAGCCTAGGAACTAGAGGTTGTAGTGAGCTGTGTGACACCAGGGCCCTCTACCAAGGGCAATAACGTGAGACTGTCTCTATCAAAAAAAATTTTTAAAAAAAGCATAAACATAAAAATAAAAAAATAAAAAAGGAGAATTTGATTTCTAGAACTGCCATGTTAGAAGACTCAAATGTTCAGTTTTCAACAAAAGCAATCACAATACATACAAAGAAACAGGAAAGCATTGACCAAAGGAACAAAATAAATCAATAAAAAACGTATGTGAGGAAGTTCAGACATCAGACTTGCTAGACAGACTTTAAAACTGCCTTAAAGGTGCTCAAAGAACTAAAGAGAGGTTATGATCATGTTTACAGAACAAAAGAAAAATGAAGATTCTTCAAAGCAGAAAAAACAAGGGAACATATATATCATTTGCACTTGATTTAGAAAGCAATGCTCTGCATGGTCTCACATTACAAAGGGGTTATAAAAGTTTAGAAGATCAACTGTAAGTTTAGAAGAGATGGGTTTAGAAAAGTTTTCAGGTTAACAGAACCACTCTATGAAGAGAGAAATCTGAAAACTCCAACCTTCACGAAAGAAAAAACTAAAATGTGCTACACTTCATGGAAAGAAACCTGTGAGTCTGTTTTAAGACTCTTAAAATATTTCTCTCCTTTGATCAAGCAGTTGCACACTAGAGGAAATATTCTGAGGGGAAAACAAAGTAACAAAAATAGTTAAGATTGTTCACATACTCACACAAAGGATTTCCAAAGGCTCTTCACTGCACTGATAATAAAGCACAGACCACTCAATAGAGCTGGAAACGCGCAGCAGAGGTCTTTATGAGAGGGGTTCTGACCTCTGGCACTAAGTACTGCAAATGACTCCGAGTCAGAATCCTTCCCTATGGTGCTTTGTTTATACCTTCTTTTTAGCACTCATCACAGTTCATTCTTCTTGGTGAAGTTAGCTGCAATCAAGACTATATGATGTCAAATCTCCCCCAGCCCTACAAAACACAACTGTTTTACACACACCTGGGTCTGTATAGGGTAGACAACATCGATTACTCATTTCTTCATTTCTTAAAGTGCCCTAAGTGTTAATAAATGTCTGTAATATTGAATCTAGAAAAACGTAAACTAGCTCTTGAAAACTCTGAACATAAAACATTAAATGAAAATGCCTAGTTACACACTGCAGAAAAAGGTACCAACTTAAGCAATACAAAGATTAAATGAAAGAGATACAAGTTCATACCTTACTAATAATGTGTTCAGTAAATGCCAGTGTATTTATTTATTTATTGAGACAGTCTCACTACATCGCCCTCAAAAGAGTGCTAGGGCATTACAGCTCACAGCAATCTCAAACTCTTGGGTTAAAGCGATTCTCTTGTCTCAGTCTCCCAAGTAGCTGGGATTACAGGCACCCATGAGAACGCCCGGCTATCTTTTGTCGCAGTTGTGTGTGGCTGGCGCTTTAACCACTATGCTAAGGGTGCTGAGCCAAGGCCTTCATTTTTAAGTAAATACATCATAGGGTTGATTTTAACGCCCATCAACAGTGGACAACTAGCAAAATGCTCAATATAACTTAAGTGCAATTCTGTAAGGAGTCTAAATAAGTTAAAACCTTTTGATGATGTGGCTTAATCCAAAAATGAATTTAAGAATTTGGGTGAGGGAGTCACACCTGAACACCCCTCGTGCAATTCTACACACTCAGTTATTAAAATCAAGCTTTTGAAAAATATTGTGCAACACAGTCTGCAGTACCTATACCTATACCTAATACACAGAATTTAGTTCATAATGGATAAAGGACTTATATCCAGAATATAAAAGCCTGCAATTCAATAACCACTAAAATTCTAAATGGCTGAAATTTGAATAAACATTTCACTAATGAAGATATGAATGGCAAAAGAATAAAGCTTCAATATAATTAGTCACCAAGGAAATGCAAATTAAAACCACACAGAAATAAACATTTCGATCATTAGGATAGCCATAATTTATTATTACTATTTTTTTTTTTTTGGAGACAGAGTCTATCTCGCCCTTGGTAGAGTGCTGTTACGTCACAGCTCACAGCAACCTCAAACTCTTGGGCTGAAGCGATTCTCTTGCCTCAGCCTCCCAAGTAGCTGGGACTACAGGTGCCCACCACAATGCCCGGCTATTTTTTGTTGTTATTTTTGTAGCTGTCACTGTTGTTTGGCAAGGCCCAGGCCGGGTTTGAACTCGCCAGTCCTAGTGTATGTGGCCAGCACACTAGCCACTGAGCTACAGGTGTGGAGCCAGGGTAGCTATAATTTTAAAAACTCAAGCAGTAACAATAGTTAGCAAGGTTTCAGAGAAACAAGAATGCTCACACACTGCCAGTTAGTATGTAAAATGACGTAGTCATTTTGGAAAACAATTTGGCAGTGTCCTAAAAAAGCTACGTAAAAATTTACCAAATGATCCAGCAATTCCACTCACAGGCCAACTACCCAAGAAAAATGAAAACACTTGCACACACAAAAGACTTGCACACTGAAGGTGAAAACATACAAATGTTTGCATACAAATGTTCAAAGAAGTATTAACCATAACAGCCAACGAATGGAAAAAAATCCAAACTTGTTTCTACTGAATGGAAAAAGTATCCATACAATGGAAGAGACTATTTACAATAAAGAAGAATAAAGTATGGTGACACATCTTGTACCCTTGATGAATCCCTGACAATAAAAAAAAAAATAAAGAATACTTTGCAATATAGATGAACTTGAAGTATGTCAAAGAAAAAAGATGAGACAAGACACCAAAGAACATATATGATTCCATAAAACATCCAGAGATGGTAACTCTATTGAGATAAAAAGCAGATTAATTAGTGATTGCCCGGGATTAGTGGTAAGGAGGATTAACTGTAAACGGGCATGGGGGCTCATGCTGGGGTGATATTCTTAAAAAAGGATTATGGTGGTAGATGTGCAAATTGTACACTTGATGGTTTACATGTACAATACATGTATAATACATCTACATAAAGTTGTTTAAAAAAAAAAAAAAACTTTATACTCCAGATTCCCAACTGATTGTGGGATAAACACCCTTTGATAAATGTTGGGGTACCTAACTAGTAACCATTTTAGAATGAGCCCCTTCTCAAGAGAAGAGTTTTACATATTTCCTTATTTCTTTCTAATAACCAATCTTTTAGGAAAAAACTGTAAACCAGAATAAATGAGTCTCATGCACCACACTCCTAGAATGTGTGTGGTTGGTCCACTTAGCAGTAACTATGCAGACCAAATTATCACACTGCTGTGTACAAACTGCAGGATTCAGGGTAGGGAGGCACTGTGAAGAAACCTTACCCAGAGGTAGCATTTCAAACCCAGACACCAAGTCCTGAGTCTCAGAGCAGCATTAAGGATCTCTTCACTCCATAAGCCGAGTCTTCTTGTTTAGTTCTCTTTTTGTAGGAGTTGCCTCAAATTTCAACTTTAGGAACTTACTTCTGTAGAGTCAGTCGGATTCCTCCAAAACCTTATTAGCTGAAACCCAAACCTAACTCATTCAGGGACTTTAGTTCCTTCTTCAGTTAGAAATTTTATTCAGACTCCAACAATGAAGCTTATGAGGAATAATCCATCAATACCCGTATATTCCATTCCTCTGAGGTCTAATTTCACAACAGAAAACTTACTGTATATAACTTTTTATAATCTCTTCCTGAATTTTACTTGCTGTCCATGGGGTCTCTCTCTTTAGATTTTAGTGTATGTATTCTCCAAATGGTAGGTGATCACATCAAATTTCATAGGGGGAATGCCACGTTATATACACAAGAGAAATTAGCAAATTAGGACAGTAGATTCCCCATTGAAAGGTGGCAGGTGCTACCCAGGACCAGCTGAGTGCTCCACAGAAGCATAGGCTCAGTGTTGTTAGCCCTTATAATTTTTTAAGACAAGACTTTTTTTTTTTTTAATACGAAATTCTGATATTTAAATAGTGGAAACAGTTATATATATGTGTATACACACACTTATTCCATCATGCACACTAACTAAAATATCTGTAAGGACTCATTCTTAATCTATCAGCTTGTAACCTTTGCCACACAAACATAGGAAAATGTACTTACTACAGGCAAAACCTTAAAATTTTTTAAAAATAGAACTCTTATTTGGCAAAAGAAATTCATCTAGAATGGCTGTTTCTCACACATTATCCTTTTCCCTACCCTCAATCTATTTTCCTAGGACTGTTCCTCTCATAGCTGAAATGGCTCAGGTGCTAACTCTCTGAATTACCAATCTCCTTAGCCAATGCCCATAAGAAAAAAAGAAAAAAGGCAGGGGTGTCTTCTCAATTAAAACATTTCCTGAAGGCAAACTGGTTTGAGCTTCACCAACCTGTCCCTATTTACAGCATTCGAGGGATTCTTGCATCAAGTATTTCAAAAGTACAATGCATTCTCAATAAACCAGATGTCCAGCATCCTGAATGAGATTATATTTTCTACTACAGAAAACTTCAAAGTCCCAATGTCAAAACTAACTTGTTTTCACAGCTTCAGAGACAGGAAAAAAAAAAAAAAAAAACTTAAGAGACCATTAGTCCCACTCCTTCATTCTACTAGTAAAGAAACCAAAATTCAAAAGATGAAATGCTTTGTCCATGGTTATACAATGTGCTGGTTGGCAAACTGGGACAGAATCCAGGTTAACTGACTGCAGTCCAGCTCTTTCCACCACACTACGCGGTAGAGGAAGGTGAAGGTAGGAGAGACATCCTTCGAAGACAAGCTATTCAAATTCAAGTTTGGCTGTCCAGAATCACTTCATAACTCATACTATTTTCTTCACTTTCCACATGACTTTATCAAACCTAATTACTATTTGCCAACAGCAGACATTGTTGATGAGGGGTGAATATGAAAAATATTTTCTCTAGCTGCCACCTTACTAAGTTACAGCTACTGATCAAGGTTGTGAGTGGTTTACATCCCAGGTTTTCATTGACAATTGGAACTATCCCCCTACCCCCGTACTACATTCCCAGAATTACTATGCAGAGTGAGATTCCTGATGTTTGATGAGGTTTGCATTACTTGTATATGTCTTCCAACATTGTTTACACTGATAGTATCTCCTTCCAGTGTGAATTTTCTTGTGTTCTACAAGGATTGAGCTTCGACTAAAGGTGGCACCACAAAACCTACATTCATAGGGCTTCTCTCCAGTATGAATTCGGTGATGTTCATTAAGAGACGAACTCTGACTAAAGGATTTCCCACATTCTTTGCATTTGTAAGGTTTTACACCAGTATGAATCCTCTGATGGCGACTAAGAAGGGAATGGGTAGGGAAGGCTTTCTCACACTGGTTGCATTTGTAGGGTTTTTCTCCTGAATGAAGTCGCTGGTGATAAATGACAGATGTGAAATGGCTGAAAGTCATTCCACAATCATTACATACATATGGTTTTTCCCCAGTGTGAATTCTCTGATGCCGGGTAAGGCATGAGGTCTGTCTAAAGGCTTTTCCACATTCACCACATTTATATGGTTTCTCTCCAGTATGGATTCTCTGATGCTTGGACAGGGATGAGCTATGACTGAAGGATTTTCCACAATCGATACATGTATAGGGTTTTTCCCCAGTATGAATTCGCTGATGTTGAATTAGAGATGAACTGTCACTGAAGGCTTTGTCACAGTCATTACATTTAAAGGGTTTTTCTCCGGTATGAATTCTCTGATGTTTAATGAGGTGGGCACTCAGGGCAAAACTTTTTCCACAGTCATCACATTGGAAGGGTTTCTCTTCCATAGAAGGTGTATATGTTGTGAGTGATGAACTAGCCCTAGAAGTTTGTCCACATTCATTACACAGGGGGGGTTTCTCTCCAGTGTCAATTCCCTGATATTTGCGGAGTGAGGAATTGTAGCCAAAGACTTTTCCACATTTACTACACTTTTGGGTTTTGTCTCCAGTCACAGTTCCCTTTTTTTTCTTTGAGGCTGCAATTTCACAGCATTTTTCACACATAGGGGTTTTTCTCTTAGCAATAGATGACCTTGGAACAAAGACTGTACCACACTTAACACACTTCTTGGACTTATCCCCCCAAAAAATCTTCTGACGTTTCTGATGTTCAGCAAGAGATGAAGAATGACTTAAGATTTTCCCACCTTCATTACATTTCCGTGACTTTTCCCCAGTGGTTTTTTCTTTGCGGTTCAGAATAAGGTCTGAATGGAAACTGAAGGGTTTCTGTTTCTTGTTTTCATGGTAACTCCGGGATTTCTTCCTTAAGTAGGTTCTCAGATGTTTAATTATCTCTGACGTTTCTTTAAAATTACTTCCAAAGGGGCTCCTTTCTGATTTGGATCCCTCACTCTTGTTGCCTCTCCCATGAGTTTTCCTGTGTGGGACTGTTCCTTTTGAAAATCTCTGATTGCCACGCACCTCCAACGACTTGCCATGACGTTTCCAGAAGTCTTCCATCAAGCCATTAGAATCATCCCTGAGACACTTTTCTATTATTAAATCTAAAGTTGATTTTCCCATATCATCATCATGATTTCCACCAGATGCCATCAGTTCACCTCTAGGCTCAGACTCTATAAAAGAAATAAGTAGAGTGTTTCCTGTTTGTGATAAAAGCTGCTGGTGTATTTGGTACTGAAATCAAAATACAGACAGTAATGACTATACAAATTACAAATTGGATGGTTCTCAAAAAAAGATTTAAAAAAATAGGTTAAGGAAGGCTAAGCAACCATAATGAGATGCCATCTATATACAAATAAAAGAAAATTAGCCAGGCATGGTGGCAAGTGCTTGAAATCCGAACTAACCTACTCAGGAAGCTGAGGTAGGAAGGTGAATTGAGTCCAGGAGGGCAAGGTTGCAGTGAGCTACAACCATGCCCTTGTACCTCAACCAGAGTGACAGGGTGGCACCCTATCTCTAAGGACAGAAAAATATGAAGAAACAAGATAAGCATAGCACAAGGATTAGGGAAAACTTTGGGGAAGACGAGAAGCTTATGTCTTAAAGTAGAGATGCAAGTCTTCATCCTCATTTTGAATTTCTGTAATAGGTTCAAAACTTTTCTTTAGGGTTGGTGCCTGTGGCAAAAGAGTAGGGCACCAGCCCCATATACTGGAGGTGGTGGGTTCAAACCCAGGCCCGGCCAAAAACTGCAACAACAACAATAAAAAAAAGAAAAAAAAAAAAATTTTTTTTACATCCAAATTTTTCACTTTCCAAACAATGATAGCACAAACATTCATTGAATGCTTACTAAATGCCAGGGTTTTTTTTTTTTTAATCTTTACATTTTATTTTATTTTTTTTGAGACAGAGCCTCGAGCTGTCACCCTGGATAGAGTGCTGTGACATCACAGCTCACAGCAACCTCCAACTCCTGGGATTAAGCCATCTCTCGCCTCAGCCTCCCAAGTAGCTGGGACTACAGGCGTCCACAATACCTGGCTATTTTTTGGTTGTAGTTGTCATTGTTGTTTAGCAGGCCTGGGCTGAATTTGAACCCACCACCTCTGGTGTATATTGGCTTGCGCCTTAGCCGCTTTAGCTACAGGCACTAAGCCTAATCTTTATGTTTTAGACAGTCTCCCTCTGTCACCCTGGGTAGAGTGCCATGACATCATAGCTTATAGCAACCTTAAATCATTTGGGCTCAAAAGTGATCCTTTTGCCTCGGCTTCCCTAGTAGCTGAGACTATGGATGTGCACCAGTACGTCTGCCTATTTTTTCTTTTTTTTTTAGTAGAGAAAGGGTCTTACTCTTGCTCAGACTGGTCTCAAACTCCCGAGCTCAGGGTATCTACCCACCTTCACCTCCTGGAGTCCTAAGATTATAGGCATGAGCCATCATGCCCAGCCTCAAATGCCAGATCTTATACCAAATACTATACTTGCATTATTCTACTTAATCTTCGTGACAACCCTGCGAAGTAGGTCTTCTTATCCCCATTTTATGGCTGTAACCACTAGACATAAAGAGTTTATAAGGTCATGTATATTAAGTGACAGAGCCAGACTGGTAACCTAGTTAAACATCAAAGCCCATGCTTTTGATCCTTATCCTCTACTGTCTCTTCAGACAAACAGCACCCATGTTATTGAAAATATCAACCACATCACAGGAATACACTACCATCTATGTCAGACTTTCAAAAGTTGCCACAATCTGGCTCTATCACAATCTTCTTTTTTTTTTTTTTTTTTTTTTGAGATGGAGTTTCACTCTGTTGCTCTGAGTAGAGTGCAATGGCATCATCATAGCTTACAGCAAACTCAATCTTGTTTTTTGAGACAGAGTCTCATTTTGTTGCCCTTGATAGAGTGCCTCCGGCGGTACAGCTCACAGCAACCTCAAACTCTTGGGCTTAAATGATTCTCTTGCCTCAGTCTCCCGAGTAGCTGAGATTACAGGCTCCCACCACAACACCTGGCTATTTTTTTGTTACAGTTGTCATTGTTGTTTAATAGGCCTGGACCAGACTCAAACCTGCCAGCCCCGGAGTATGTGGCTGGTGCCCTAAGCACTGAACTACGGGCACCAAGCCAGCCTCAATCTCTTAGACTCAAGAGATCCTCTTGCCTCAGCTTCTCAAGAAGTTGAGACTACAGGTGCCCCCCCCAATGCCTGGCTAGTTTTTCTATTTTTAGTAGAGACAGGGTCTCACTCTTGCTCAGGCAGGTCTCAAACTCCTGAGCTCAGGTGATCCATCTGCCTCAGCCTCCCACAGGGTTAGGATTACAAGTGTGAGTCACTGCACCCAGTCCCTATCAATCTTACGGATACACTACTCTGGCATTCCTTTCCTGTCCCTCCTACACTGCAGCACTTCATATTCTTTTGGTCTTAAAACTTCCTACTAGCTAAGAATGCATTTCCACTGCACCTTTACCATAAGAAACAATCATATTTGACAGGGCCTAGATTTGAAGTCTCATAATCTCTGAAGAGCATTCTCTAGTACCATATATTCATTGTGTTTTTCTCAGAACTTCAATTTCATCAATTACTTTATTAATCCTACTTTTAACCAAGAGGTTACATTGTCACTTTTATAAACTACTTTTTTAAGCATAAAATACAAAATCATTCAAAATCCTTTTACTCAGAAGTTAACCAATGTTGAAAATTCTGTGATTTCCTTCTAAAAAATTTTCTGTATATTTTAGAATACAAAAGCTGTATTTATAATGTGCACTGTCATTCTTTGTTTATAATTATTTCTCATCTCATTGCTAATTCTTCATAAAGATAAATTCAACCCGATAATCCATCGTACAGATATACTATAGTTTAGTCATTCCCTTATTGAATGCTTATCAAATAATAAATACCATATATACTCAAGTACAAGCCGAGTTTTTGTAACGAAAATTTGTGCCGAAAAACCCGAACTCGGCTTATACTCGGGTCATACAGGTTATTTGATTCAGTGCACGCGCACCTAATCAAATGCACGTAGGCTCCAGTCGTCTTCTGCCGTCTGCTTGAGGGGGTGGTGCTTCAGGTCACTCCACAAGTCGCGGCTGAGCTGAAGAGGTAGGCGGCTGAACTGAACTGTATTCCACTGAACTATTTAACCCACAATATTTAATGGCACATTTAATTAAGAGAAAACCCCATTTAAGGCATTAAAGTCTTGTAAATAAATGTTTATAAATCCTGAATCCTTATAATCAGGGGTTTTAGAGTATAAGGATTCAGGATTTTTAACCATTTACTTACAATGCTTTACTGTCTTAAATGGTTTATTCACTTTATTAAAGTTGCCATTGAATACTATGGGTTAATGTGGTATGTTTCATTTAACCTACTGATTCCTCAATTATTGTAATT
>CAUYPK010126425.1:0-33461 GCA_963574355.1 Loris lydekkerianus
TCTCCTGTTAAAATTCTTCAAAGCATGCAGCTCAATTTACAGTCGCCAAAATGTGGAAACAGCCTAAATGCCCACCAACCCAGGAATGGATTAACAAGCTGTGGTATATGTACACCATGGAATACTACTCAGCCATTAAAATAAATGGAGACTTTACATCCTTCGTATTAACCTGGATGGATGTGGAAGACATTATTCTTAGTAAAGCATCGCAAGAACGGAGAAGCATGAACCCTATGTACTCAATTTTGATATGAGGACAATTAATGACAATTAAGGTCATGGTGGGGGTGGGGTAAGGGGAAAGCAGAGAGAGAAAGAAGGAGGGAGGGGTGAGGAAAGGAAGAGCAGAGAGAGGGAAGGGGGAAAGGGTGGGGGCTTGGTGTGTGCCACACCTTTTTGGGGGCAAGACATGATTGTAAGAGGGACTTTACCTAACAAATGCAATCAGTATAACCTGGTTTATTGTGCCTTCAATGAATCCCCAACCAAAAAAAACCAAAAAAATTCTTCAAAGCAGAAGCTTCAGGATCTTGATCCCACTTGTTTAAAATTTCTACTTTTGTCTGCAGCTGATCTGAGTGCAACGATTTTAGACCCATCTAGTGAAATTCTGTCAACTATAATTTTTCAGTCAGAATTGTGTCCGCCTAACCAAAGGCACGTCTGGTGTTAGTGTTGTTACACTGTTAATCATCGGTCCTCCTCAATTAGGGCATGAGCAAGATGAATGTTTTCCTTGCAGATTGACGTTGGATGGTCTGCCACTGTAGGCTTCATCTTCGTTATCTTGGCCTTTCTTAAAGCAAGTTGTCCATCTCCATAAGTTTGATGTTTGTTCTTCTTCAGTTGTAGCAGAATTCCTATTGCTCTGAGGGAGCTCTTTTTACACTGATTTGTTTGCTTCTCGGTGCCTTAAACTAGATCCTGTTCAGACACATCTAATAAGTTTGTACAAGTTTATTTCAGTACAAAAATCTTTTGAAATCTATGCTTAGTTTTTTTTATAATGTACATTTTCATGGACTCTTTGAAGACCCCTCATATTGTCAGGCTACAGACTAGTTGGCATCGTAAAACTTTACCAACAAAGAACGCACCACAGGAAACTAGAAAGAATTTATTATTTTTTCTTCTTTTAGTTCCTCATATGAGTTATATAGTATAGGTACTTACTAAAATTTATTGACCAAATAAGTAAGCAGCAGTGTTTGTATGGTGGGACATGTGCTGTTGCCTTTAGTAACTTAAATGCATGGTTCTTTTTAAGTTCAAGGGCATGACTTTCCAGAAAGTTGGATTGTTCCTAATGTAGTGAAAACGAATATATTTGAGAGAGCCCTGCTGTCTCTAGAATGTACATGTTCTTAAGTAAGGAACTTAATGCCAAATTTGACAGGAAAGAAAAATAAAATTGCTTTGCTAGAACTCACAAATTTTCTTTGCATAAGTCATACATTGTTTGTAGAAGATTTGAGGCTGAATTCTTTGTTCTATTTCAAATACATGTACAGATGTTACTAAATTTTTATTGAAAGTTAAAAGCATTGATGGTTAAACCATGTTTGATTTTCAGGTGGCTGAGCTGTAGGGCGTTAGGAGTCAATGTTTACTTAAATTTGACTAAAAGTTTACAGCCAAAGAGGGAAAAGGTGGAGAAATTTTGTGTTGTTCTGAATTACCCAGGAAAAAAATTATACTCTGGAAAATTGAAGTGAAGTATAAGTAAAGGGCAGTTGTTTCTGAAGACTGACATTTTAGCAAAATGGCATGCAATATGCGTTGTGTTACAAATTACAGGGCCATTGTTTTGAAAATTACAGACCAGTTTCAACATCTGTTTTTTAGGCAGTTTAATTGTGAACCAGAAAGAAGGCTGGTCATTCTAGGATGTTTAAAATGAGCTCTAATGATTTCCAGGCCCAGAGAAACCTTTGTGCTGCAGCCACTTATCAGAAAAGAGCATGGCTCTTCATATTTTTTGCGTGTGTGTGTGTGTGTGTGTGTGTGTGTGTGTGTGTGTGCGCGCGCGCGCGCGCAGGATTAAATCTTGCACCATCTGTTGGAAAGTTCCTGTCATCTGGCTGCCTTCAGAATCTAAAGGCCCTAAAGTTCCCAAGAGTTGGTTTTAGGGTAAGAAAGAAGAGAGAGCTACAAATGAGAAATTATGAGATAATTGACCTTAATTATTTTTAGTGTAAATCTATGTGGAGTCAAGAGACATAGTAATTATAATAGGGTGAAGAACCTTTACAAAACTGATTCTGCTACTGAAGAATTAGCATTAATTCATTCACTGCAGACTGGCATTTATTGAGAACCTACAATTCTACAAAACCCAGGAAAAAATGGGTGCCAGTAAATAGATGACAAAACTGAGGTTTAGAGGGGTTGAGTAACAGCCTTGATCACTGCTGGCGGCAAACTCAGGATGCGAGTGTGGGTGTTTCTGCCTCCCTTCTTGCCGCTGCCCCCACCGGCTATCAGGGCACATCCCCCTCAGGTGCCGTGCGTACACCCCCAAAGCAAAGTATAGTTGGTTATGGTTAGGGAATGTACGCACACATGGGCATATTTTCTGTTCTTTTAAATTAAACATGTAAAAATTTAATGTATCTCACATGACTTGTTCAGCAGTATGACTTGGCATTAAGCATAGCCTTACTGAGTCATTACTTTTGCGAGGAAAACACAAGCTGACTTTTTAAATATGGCTTTTGCTTTCACTTGATTATTTTCTCAGATTTCTTAATATCTTGGTGTTTCCTATAAATTGGAAATTTGATAATTTGTATTAAACGTGTTTTTAGAAACCAAAGCTGTTTAACACAGTGTTCTTAAAGATATTTTTACTCTGAGAGAATTTGCTGATGTTAGATGGTACAAAGTCTAAAATGTTGATTTCTATACTAAACAAAAAGAAAAAAATAAGAGACTTGAAGATTAAGAGAAAGATGGAAAGAAGTGTAGAGAGGTGAAGAAAGACCACCCTTTAACTCCAGCCATCAGTCCGAGGTCTACCAGTCTGTGTGATTTTATCTGAAATTAGAAAGTGGAGACGCAGCTTACAGTTACGTGTTTGTAGTTTTCAGCCACGTATGCCCCACTTCCCCTGATAGATTGTGAAGTAATTAGGATGTCAGAATGTAAGCTGCACAGTCTCTGTGCATTTTATATGGTTATTGTACAGATTTCTTGGATTTGTTTTGTTTTCTGTTAGGCTAGAGTGTCATGGCATCATCATAGTTCTCAGCAACTTCAAACTCCTAGACTCAAGCAATCCTCAGCCTCCTGATTAGCTGAGACTACAAGTGCCCACCACAACACCTGGAATCGGGGTCTTACTCTTGCTTAGGCTGTTCTTGAACTCCTGAGCTCAAGCAATCCACCTGAGGCTCAGAGTTCTAGGATTCCAGGTGTGAGCCACTGCACCCAAATGTGATTATCTATCTTTCATAGTTATACTGTCTATTTGATGAATAAATTCTTTTCGTAATTGGTACACCAAATATTGAAGAACCTTTATCTGCTTTCTACCTTGTAGTCATTTATTTTTAGAATCTCTACTGTGTGTCTCAGGTTTTCCAAATGATAGAAGAGTATTGGTTAGAAATCTGGGCTAGTCGCAATGTCACAGTCACACCTGTGATACCAGCACTTTGTCAGGCCAAGGTGGGAGAATGACTCGAGCCCAGGAGTTCTAGACCAACCTGGGCAATATAGTAAAACTCATCAAAATTAATTGGGTGTGGTGGCATGCACTTTTGTGGTCCCAGCTACTCAGGAGGTGAGAGGATCACTTGAGCACTGGAATTTAAGGCAGTGAGCTGTGATCATGGTAATGTACTCCAGCCTGGTAATAGAGACCCTGTCTCTAAAAAAAGAACAGAAAAGAAATCTGAGCTATGCTTTTAGGCCAAGCACAAGGGCTCACCCTTGTAGTCCTAGCACTCTTTGAGGCCGAGGGAGGAGGATCGCTTAAACTCAGTGAGAATCCATCTCTTCTTGGGGGGAGTGGGAGGGAATGGAAAGACAAATTGGCCCAGGCATGCTGGCAAGTGCCTGTAGTCGCAGCTACTCAGGAGGCTGAGGCAAGAAGATGGCTTGACCCCAGGAGTTTGCGTTTGCTGTGAGGTAGTCTGATGCCGTGGGATGCTAGCCTGGGACAACAATATGAAACTCTATCTCAAAAAAAAAAAAAATAAATAAATAAATAAATAAAAATAAAGCTTTTAATTCAAAAAGGAGCAAAAGAAAACAATTTGATTAAAATTAGTTACAGATCTCACTTTTTTAAGATAACAAAAACCAAAGGATTATTATATAAAATCCATGGTTACCCTATAACTATGAAAATTTGGCTGTTTAGAATTATATGTAATTATTATATATTTTGTATTCTTAGATCTACTGTTAATTTGGGAATGAGCATTGTTTTTCTCTTAATTCAATATGTAGTCTTCATCTGTTCTGTGCAAGGTGCTGACATGGGGCTTCAGATCACCTCCCTTTTTTACAGTTTGAAATCATTTCAGATTAACTGTCCAGTTGTCAAAAAAACCTTGTTTTTCTTTCAATTGCAGTGATGAAGAGCGATACAGATACAGGGAATACGCAGAGAGAGGCTACGAGCGGCACAGAGCCAGCCGGGAGAAGGAAGAGCGGCACAGGGAGCGGCGGCACAGGGAGAAGGAGGAGACGAGACACAAGTCTTCCCGAAGGTTAGAAACTGACTTGCAGTAGGTAGTGTGTTCCCCGGATTGGAAGGTGCAGGGTAACCGCTGAAATACTTGGTTCTTATGAAGTTTCAACAAAGTTTTCAAAATCTAATAAGACTATGTTTAATACCCCAAGACCAAATAGAATGGCGTAGAATAAAAATAATGAGAGGTTTCTACTTATTAACATTACCTCATTGAAAGAGGTGAAATTTTGGCCTATAAAGCAATCTTTAGTAAGTAAATATATTAAAGCAGTGTTTGCTTTTTAATTAAAGAAAATTCTGGGGTCACTTAGGTAACAGAAAGAGCTATGTTTAGCTATTTATCAAAAAAAAAATTAGCATTAAATTTTAATGTGGCCTGTTTGCTGAAAATCAATGCTATAAAGCATTTCCTGTTTGGATCTAGCACTTCAAATTTGTAATTGGGCTTTCAGAATAAAATGGCATAGGCACTGCTCAGGGGCCGGCTCACTCGCCCAGGCATCGGATGGTATCAGTGAAGGTGACCCTGTACTGTAATTATAATCTCTACATAAAAAGTCACCTAACCACTGATTACTCCCCAAAATGAGGAAAAGCATGGATTAGGGCATTTTAATCCCAGGGTCATACTGAGGGTTTACTTATAGTGGGTTGGTTTTTGTCCCTAATTTTGTAAACATTTTAAACAACACACCTTTCTTTTTTTGCAGTAATAGTAGACGTCGTCATGAAAGTGAAGAAGGAGACAGTCACAGGAGACACAAGCACAAAAAATCTAAAAGAAGCAAAGAAGGAAAAGAAGCCGGCAGCGAGCCTGCCCCTGAGCAGGAGAGCACCGAGGCCACCCCTGCAGAATAGGCATGCCTTGGGCCTCTGTGTACATTAGCACCCCACACGTAGATACTACAAATCTTGTTATTTTTTCTGCATAATGTTTAAGAAATTTACTTTAGTCTTGTTCTGTTAGTATGAAAAGTTAACTTTTTTTTTCCCCAAAATAAGAGAGTGACTTTTTCATGTTAAGTTAAAAATCTTTGTCTTGTGATATTTAAAAATAAAAGACAGCAATGACTTTATATCCAAGAAAGTAATGTGAGTGGGTCACTTAGCAGGGAGCATGAAGAGCTACGTTTGGACATGTATGTGCCCAGTGTCTGGTAAAGGTCAAGGCTCCACCTCGGCCACAATTTTCTCGTTAACTGAACACCGATCTCCTAAGAGGTGGTTCTGCAGGAGGCATCGAAGAGCCCCTCTGAGTCTTGAGATGAAAACTAGTGTCTCTCATTACAGCTGTGGAATTCTTGCTTAGCAAATTCAAGGACTCCTAAGCATTTCTGATGTCACAACTTTCTGACAGCAAGCGGTTTTCAGTGTTCTCAATTTGGGTTCATAGAGAAACTAAATAGGGCACTTTTATATCCAAATTAACAAAATCTATAAGGCATTTGGGTGGCCTCTGAAATCACCTGCCATTAGTGCAGTTTCTAGCAGGCACAGGTACAAACACTTATCATTGAGACATAAATCTGAACCTCCTGGTGGCCCTCCACTGGTTTGGCCTTTCTTGATGCATTTTCCAAGGTTTATTGGTAGAATAGTTATGAGGAGTTTTTATACGGTTGCTATTGTGAAATGAGTAAGATTTAGTTAGGCATTTCTTAAACTAAGAAAACACAAGTGTATAATTCTTTGAGCATTTTTAGAGATAAGAGGTATTTGTCAGCGATGACAAATAACATGGTATTTGAAAGAACTAAATACTAGGATCTTATAAATGGTGGTAATAACAGGAAACATAATTACCATCACATTCTAAAAGACAACTATAATTTTTGAAAAATATTTATTTCTCATTTGATGAAAGGAACGTTTCTCAGCAATGCATTTTAAAAATCTTTTGGCTTTCAATTAAAATGTTGGTATTTCACCTTTTGTAGACCTCAGCATATATCATGTTTAACTTCAATTTGAATTCACTGGGGCATACAAATTTTAGCTGTTTAAGGGCTTTTTATTGAATAGAAAAATATAAACTTAACATGGTGGAGTAATAAAAAATCCTCCACACTGAATAAAAACTGTTAGTAATTTTTATTTTTTCAGTCATTTTCTGAGACTGTGACTGGCTTTCATTAGATCATACTTCTGACATTTTTACAATATAGTCTTTAAATACAAAAATCAACAAGATAAATACACTGTTTCAACTTAGCCTATTTATGAACTTTCTGTATTTTTTTGGACCCATCATTGAATCTATAAAAAAGTGCCAGGCCAAGAAACAATAGTGAGAGTTATTCTTCCTTTAAGTTCCTTCAGCATCCTCGCCAAGCAAGCGTGTATCATTCCTGATGTACTTCTGCCATTGACAGCCAAAAGAATATCACCACACCTAAAAACAGAATAAGAAGCAGAACAATTGATACTTTAATTCATAATTGAAATCAATGCAAGTTTATTTTGGCAGTATCAGTTTTTGCTACATCTGTCCATTTAAATTACTTCTAATTTAGATATTTCCTCTCTTCAGATTTCTCTAAACTCATTACCAGAAGTACAGCAAGTTGCACTGTGAGACCAAGAATATATGTCATTGTCTTGGTTTGGATTTCTTAAAGGTTGAATGCTACATAAACATTTTTAATTTTTTACTCTCCCTCTGCCTCTGTCACCAAAAGTACAGTGAATACATGCCTTATTTCATATGGGGCCAAGTTTTTGCATAAAACATAATTGAATGTAAGTTTTTTTATTAAGTAGTCATTAATATTACCTAATTCTTCCATCATTGTATGCTGGTGTTCCTTCAACAATGGATTTGATAAAAAAAGGTTTGTTCCCATTGTATTCTTCGTAACCTCCTACAATGCAGAAGCCCAGACTTCCAGCTGTGTTTCTTCGTAATATAACATCTTTACAGTTATACAAGTACCTGAAATAGAATGTAATCAGTGTCTATGCACAGTTTAGCTAGCAGTGAATAATTTGATTCACCTCCCATTCCTTTCATTGGCTTTTTTAAGGCTAAGTAGCAGTGCATAGGTCCTACTCAGAATCCTCTGATAGCTTGGTGACCTCTCTGCTGGGTGACCTTTGTGCTGTTAGCGGACTTTTGTAATTGAATCTGTTTGCCATAGCTGAACAACCTTAAGAAAATGACAGACCCATTGTGTTCTCTGTTTATACATTTACTAGGAAAGATAATTTTTGGCTTAAAGGAGACTTAATACTTGAATTTGTATGAGCAAAAAAGCTGGATATGCATAAATACTTAAAAGATGAGCCAAATTCAGACATACTTATGGGTATCATTTCACTTGAAGACAGAAATAATTTTAATGAAGGGAAAAATCCTTTGAGTAATTGATCACAATGAAAAAAATCTAAATCTAACCTTAACTAACTTGTTTTATGGACCTTTAAGAAATAGTAGTTTCTACCTAGTTGTACATGTTGGACTAGGTCACAGAGGAGCATGCAGGCATGAAGTGAGTGGAAACAGGTGTGTTAACAGCTTGCAGCTCACACCTGAGGAAAACAGTGGCAGTGAGGAAGTAGGAAGGCATCTAAGGGCTGGGGGGAGCAGGTGAGACCGCAGCTCTGTGAGTGAGCAGAGTCCTCAACTAACATCAAAAGTGAGACAGAAGAAATCCGTAAGTGGCTGCTGGATCCGTGCTCATCAGCAAGCCAAGTACAAACCATGTGACAGTTAACCACAGGGGGGGTCAGAGCTGAGCAACCCTGCTTGACCACCATGTGTGTAGCTGTAGTCCAGGGGCCAGTGTAGGAGAGGAGAATGGCATTTTTGTGTTGGTGAAAAATCAAGATGTGGCTGTTTTGTTTATAAACTGTACTTTAAAATATTCTTTAACATTTTTTTTAAGACCAATAAAGTCTCTTGTAAAATGTTAAGTGATGAGGTTGGTCATTACATTTGCTGCTGACCTTGCCAATCAATGTAATGTAACTTTATCCCATGATGTTGTTGACTCTCATTTGAAATAAAACAAGCTTTAGGGTTTGTTTGGCTAATTAAAGTGTAGTGCTAAAATTCAGCTCTTTACCCAGTTTTGTAACTGTTGGCATATGTATACATCACTCACAATGTTTCTTTTGCCAGAATGATAGCTGAAAAGTATGAATTACATTAGATTAAAAAACCACATCTTTATTATGACATTTATCTGCTGTATTTCACAGTAAACCTTGATGCCAGTAGTGAATTCATCCATTAGGATCTGTGGTCCACTGCTCATGGACAAAACAGGTGATTGGCTGTTCCCCAAACATTACATTCCCCTGGGGGGCTGTGTGTGCAATCTTTCAGAGAAAGGTAAAGAATTAGATGATGACTATCCAAGGTCATGACCAACTGTCTGTCTTAACATCTCCTAGTTGTCTTTCAAATATATAAATGAGCACATAGTGCAAGACTTGATGGTGTTTCTCGTTCTTTATTGTTTTTTTCATTAACTATGTCCTTGGACCTTAAATTGACTCTGGCCTCTCAATACCCAAGAGAAGGTATTTCCTGGATTATCATTCACGTGTTTGTATTGACCGTACCCCGTCCACTAGGTACTTAGGACACATGGGTGAGCAAGGCACACCACCCCACCCTCCTGCAGAATCCATCCAGAAGATGTGTTGCTAGTTTTATTTCATTAACAGTGTTTTCCTTTACCTGTGTTGAGTAATTGGATTGTAGTATTAAGAACTCAATGTTGAACCCTTTCAGAGTCAGACCATCATTAGTTGGGCCTGGTAGTTTTTTTAAACTTAGTTGAATTACTACATATTTCCCTCCTCACTAGGAATGTGGCAGCTGATCAAATGTTTTTGATCAGTGACCTTTGAGATACGAAGTGGCCTTAAACTTTAAATTTAAATGTGAGCTTTTTTCCTATTCTGAGCTCATTCTCTAAATTGAGACTGTAAGGTGGCAGTCCCCCCGTTTTGGGGACTGGCCTCCTTGAAGACAAATTTTTCCACTGAATGGATTGGGTGGGTAAGTGTCTGCAAGCAATTCATATATCATGGTCTAAAACGGGCAGTCAGACCTCTCTGCCAAGGATAATCTCTATCTGCAGCCACTCCTCAGCACTAGCATCTCAGCTCAGTTCCTCAGGCATCAGCTTCTCAAAGGTGTGCAACCTAGATCCCACACAGGCACAGTTCACACGGCAGGGTTTGTGCTCCATGAGCATCTAATGGCCCTGCTGATGTGACAGGAGCCCAGGCGGTGATGTGAGTGAGGGAGAGAGGCTGTAAATACAGATGAAGCTTTGCTCACCCACGGCTCACCTCCTTCTGGGCAGATGGGTTCCTAACAGGCTCCCGACCTGTAACTGTCCACAGCCAAGGGTTTGGGGACTACAGGTATAAGGAATAGCAGAGAGGAAGGATTTGGAGAACATACTCTAACATATCTCAAGAAAGGAAAAGCATCCATGCCCTCAATACTAAGCTGAAACTAGTTGATTAATAACTGTAGGCCCACACCAGAGAAAAACAAATTCAAGTAGGAGGGAGTGGGGGAGGTGGCTTAAGTTCCCACCTAATGGTTACAATATGGCACATTTCCTAGATGAAGAACTCAACTATAACTTTAACTTAACAAATGCAAATGATGTAACCTAATTGTATGCACCCTGGTATTAACCCAAAATGTTTTAAAAACAAGGAATAGCAGGGAGTTTGGTAATTTTTCCCCATGAGAAAATTATGATTACCACAAGAATAAATTTAATTCCACCGAAATGAGGTAACAAGTATGCTGAAGTCTTGAGCTGATCAGAAGCTACAGTTAAAAATTTTCCATCTATCCCCTTCTGTGCCAATGCAGTGAACATCTGCAAACCCTGCCCGGCCTGGCGCTGGGTCTGGGTCTGGGATACTGAGATAGTGTTAGAAAATAAACTGAGTACAGGGTGTAAGATCCTCTCTCCTCCTGTTTTGAATTCTTCAAAACTTCTCATTGCTAAATGGTGTTCGAATATCAGAAATTGGAAAGACAGTGAGTGTAGGATATTTTGAAAGTAGAAAATTAAATCTATAACCAGTATTAGTTCTTTTAAAAATACTCCCTTATTATTTTGCTTAGTCTCATGTTCAAAAAGGCTTGGCCCCAATTTACACATAACCATTCCCATTAACTTAATGGATTCCAGGGAGGAATCTGCAGCTTCCTGCCATGATTAACTTAGCATTTACTCCAGCTTCTGGGTCAGATGCCTCTCAGTCTGAGGTGAAGGGCCAGACTTCTTTTTATGTCCAGTTTATTGCATACTAATGCTTAGATTAAATATAATAAAAAATGAGTCTCTAGAAAAACGAAACCTTGGCCAGGTGCGGTGGCTCACACCTGTAATCCTAGCACTCTGGACGGCTGAGGTGGGTAGAGTGCTTGAGATCAGGAGTTCAGGACCAGCCTGAGCAAGAGTGAATTCCCATTTCTTAAAGCTAGCCATGTTTTGTGGTGAGCACCTGTAGTCCCAGCTACTTGGGAGGCTGAGGCAAAAGGATCACTTGAGCCCGTGAGTTCGGGGGTGCTGTGAGCTAAGATGACCCCATACCCCTCTACCCCAAGGTGACAGAATGAGACTTTCTAAAAAATTAAAAAAGAAAAAAAAGAAAAAAAAAAATAAGGGAAAAATCCCCAAATCTTACAAAAGCATACAAAATAACCCACATTTTTGTTGCATTTAAAAATATAAAATTACATTTTAATAAACATAATTTAAAAAAAGGAAAAAGAGTCACCACTTCCTCAATAATGACAGCTGCAAAACTAAGCTCTATGAGTAAAAGCAGAGTGAACTTTGTCTTCTTTTTTCTTTTGATTACTGTTCTGAAATTTTATGTGTTTTCAGAAAAAGTGTGTCTTGTGTTGACAAAAATCCAGAGAAGCTTGAGTCACCATCCATAAATAGGATATTGACTTCCCTAATTTAGCTAATAATGTTAAACTGTGTTTAATTTTAAAACCGGTTTGTTAGAAAATTTAAATAACTTAAAAAATAACTTTAAGTAACTTTTAAAAAGAAATCTTACAGTCTGTCAGATTATTATACACCTTATACGTATTTTGGTCACAGCTAAAAAGTTAACCTTACAATGCTCTGGGTTGTAATGTGTAGGTCCTGCTGTGCGTGCACAGCAAAGTCACTGTGCAAACTCTACACTCCCGTCCAACAAGACGAGTTTGCTGACATATGCGTGAATGATGCAGCAATGTCAAATGCTCTGCAAGTTTGTAAATAATCTCAACTTCTATCCTTATACAGTTTGCGGGTCTGCAATAGTGTACTGCCCATTGCTGTAAATAATTGTTGAATGTGTAAAATTGTTAAAGAAGAATGTTTCCGCTGGGCGTGGTGGCCCACACGTCTCCCAGCACTTTGGGAGGGTGAGGAGAGAGCATCGCCTAAGTCCAGAAGTTCAAAACTAGTCCAGGCAACATGGCAAGACCCATCTCTACAAAACATATTTTAAAAATTAGCTAGGGGCACAGTGGCACATGCCTGTAGTCCCAGCTACTCAGGAGGCTGAAGTAGGAGGATTGCTTGAGCCCGGGAGTTTGAGGCTGTAGTGAGCTGTGTTCTCACCACTACACTCCATCCTGGGCAACACAGTGAGACTCTGTCTCTAAAATTATAATAATAAGAAAATACGATTTTGTAATTATAAAATTATAATAGTCTTGGACTAAGATTCCGCCTGAACTGCAGGATAAGTTAAAGGCTGTCTTAGGTGGATTTCTTTGCAGTGCTGTCCCCTCACGGTGCTCATCTGTGTCATTACCAATGGCCACTCCTAAGCCTCTTTTTCAAGCGTTCCTCTTTGATCCTCACTTCTGGTCTTTCCAGATCATGGACTTGGTGCGCATTCTGACAGATTTCTGATCCCACCTGGTCTGGATGCCTGCTTGGGCTGGGTGGTTATTTTATTTTAGACCTCTGAATAAAGACCTTCAGTCCACAACCTGAATAGCAAGAAGCTGCCAGCCATGTGAAGCACGGCAGAATATTCTGAACAAAGACAGCCTCGAATTTTTGAAATTCACTAGAAAATAGAATATTACTAAAAGAGACTTATCACAGAAACAGCACAACAGAAAGATGAAGCAACGTGAACTTGGGCTAGCTGGTGACGGGGCCAGAATGAGAAGTCTCCCTTTTAGAGGTTTTTCCACTGTATAATTTTATAGCCAGCCTCTCATTCTTGAAATTTTATTTAAGTGTGGTATGCTAATCTATCTACAACAAAACTTTTCCTCTTAAAATAGTTTGAGGTGTTTTTAAGAGAAACCACCGTCCAGGTTGGTGTCCTGTGTTGGTTTTCTGGCTGCCACACTCCCTTAGCGCCCACTGCGTTCCTGAGCACACATAGTATCTCAAACTGGATTTTCTCCGAAGCAAATCAAGGGTCAGGTATCCCATTAAATCCAAGTCAGGGCAGGAAGCAGCGAGTTATAAAACCTGGTCAAGATGTCCTAGGACCCACTCCCAGATCTGACGATGGTGTTCCTCATGAGCAACATTATTTGAAGAAGGCACATAAAGCCAGAAGATCTACAGTTGTTTATTTCTTATAATTGAAGCTTACTTTTGATACTTCCTTGGCAAGTTCTCTAGCCATGGTAATTTGAGGTGAGAATTGGGCCTTAATAGTTTTAAAAGACTGAGCCAGCACCCAAAGGCATTCTGGCTATTCTTTAGAAAGCTAATCAAAGGAAAGAGGCAGACACTGTTACTCTATAAACAGAACCAAAGCGCACAACTGGACTCCAAAGTGGCACCACCATGAAGTTAAGCACTGCTTGAGGGTTTTGGTGTCCGGCTTTCCCTGGAGGCCCGCGTCAGTTCAGGTCATGGGCTCAATCATCTCTCTGCGGCCTTTCCCAGCCACCCACACAAGAGCAGGCATTCAGCGCAATGGAACAACAAATGTGTTGGAATGGGGTACCATTCTATGATCTGGAAAGATCGGAGGTGAGGACCAGTGTGGAATGCTTGACAAGGAGATTTTGAGTAGTGGTTGTTGGTAATGATACAAGTAAGGACTATGAGGATGAGAAAATACTACAAAGAAATAAAGCAAGAGAAAGTCTATAATATGTCCATTGGATTACTCCATAAAGAGGTCTTCGGTGATACAGATGAGTACAATTTTGTGGCAAGAGCTGTGAGTTGAGGAGGAAAAGAAAAGAGTAGATGTTCAAGCACCAATCGCCAATCACTTTCCAGAAGTTTGCCTGCTGGAGAGCAGTTTGCCGTTGTTTAACATGGAAGAGATTTGAACATGTTGAACTGATAAGAAGATGCAGCCAGTGGAGAGGGAGGATTGGAGACCACAGGACGGGGCAGGAGGATCAGTGAGCGGCAGCAGGGGGGAGAATCAGAGCATCACTGTGGAGAGGACAGGGGCTCCTCCTGCATGGTCCCAGGAGGCAAAGGAAGGCTGGATGGGATGTATTCAGGTAAAACAAGAGGTGTGAAGACAGAAAGTTACAGAAGGTGTCATTTAAAGGGCCTGATTTTAGTTTGTGAAGTAGAAAGCACATTTATCTGCTGGGGAGAATGGGGTAGAGATGTTGGAGGTCCATGGGACACAGCTGCTGTAGAGAATGACAGGGTAGAGCTGACAAACGGATATGGTGGGACACTGGGGTGGCACTGTGGGCCCAGCTGAAGGTCTATGATGCGCAGGAATCTAAAAGAAGCCACTGTGATTTTTATCAGCACCATTCTGAGATCTTGTTTTAGGCCTGGAGAAAATGTACACCATTGGATAATTCTGGGGGTTATGTTTTTGCCAGTCTAGTCCAGTAGGGCAATGGAGTAAGAAAGTGGAAAATATGATTCTAAAAAAATAAATATGATTGAGATGATTGCCCATTGGCTCTACAGGCATTGGGAGGGAGGTGAAGACAGAAGAAATGGGTTGAGTGAACCCATTCCTCTTCTATGAGCTAGAATAGTCTATAGACTACCAGTGTGTACTCAGAGCATCTGACTTTGAAGTGTAATTTCAGAGTGGGAGTAGTTTAGGAGATGATAAGTTTGGGCTGAGGTCACTGAGGAAGGTGACTGAAATACGGGCTCTTTTAAAAACGTACCCTCCCCACCTCTCTAACTGTGTGTCATGCTCTGCTGAGGACTTGGCCCCCCCTGCAACCACGCCTTTACCCTCTGTGTCTTCATAAAACTCCTGCCTAAGCCCCTGACCAGCCATTGGGCCAAATCCAATGGACGTTTTTTCTATTCTTTCATGGGTTGTTCTTTCTCCAAGGCCTCCAAGGCTTCCCCTTTCCTCAGCTCGCTTCTCAGTGGACTCCAATATTTCACTGAGCTCCTGTACTACACCATCTGCATATTAATCCTGCCCAAATCTATCTTTACCTTAAACTTTCCTCCAAAGAGTGGTTCCCAGTACACGCCTTTTGGGATATCAGAAGGTCCAAAAAATCATTTCCATAATAGTAACAAGACATAATATAATAAGGGTGATTTGCCTTTCCACTCTCACTCTGTGACATTTTCCAGAGGCCACATGATGTGAGTATCAAGGCAGCAGATGAAGCACAGAAGCAAATGTGGGAATCCAGTTATCTTAACAGTTTGCAAAAATATGAAAAAATGCCATTCTTCTAGGTTTTTTGGAAATTGTTTTTTTATAAAAGATACATTATTTACATTAACTGGGTTTATTATTATTTTAAATAATAATAAATTTTCTCAGATTAATTTATCATAAGGCAAATACAATTACAGATATAAACTATGTAAACAAAAGTTCTTTGAAATTATCAATACTCTTCCTTACTATAGCAAAATAATTGCACTGATGGCCCCAATTCTTCACCCTTCCATGTTATCCATGCTCTTCACTACAGAACTTTGTAGTGTCCTCCTGGTCTGATTCTGGGCTCAGCCAAAGAGCATCAGGGGGGTGTTTGCCACAGCCGAACCCTACACATGTAAGCATGGTCAGCAAGCAGCTATCTATGTGGCCCAGAGAAGAGTATAAAAGCACAGGTGAGCCTGCCAAGATCAACCAAGCCCCGCCTGGATCAGCTGGACCCCACATGCTCAGAGGCAAAATACGTTCTTACTGTTCCATGTCACTGAGGTTTTGTAGTTGGTTGTTACACAGTGAACCCATTGGTTGGTTTTACAATTATAAAAATAAGTAATTGGCATTATTGGCAAAATACTCTCCTGTTTTGGTTGTATAGGTTGTATCCTCCAACCAGATGAAATATACTGTCATTCACTCCAATATCATCTTCATTTTTTTTTTTTTTTTTTTTTTTTTTGCAGTTTTTGGCCAGGGCTGGATTTGAACCTACCACTGCCGGCATATGGGGCTGGCACCCTACTCCTTTGAGCCACAGGCGCCACCCCATTTCAATATCTTCTTTAGGTTCCTAAAGCCCTGTGTGCCTACAATACATTCATAATAGTTTAATTATGGTTTTTGTAACTCACAAGTTTAAACAATTTGTTGTGACATTTTTTGCACACTAGATTATGAGGCCCACGAAGGCTTTCTGTGGTACATAATGCGTTACTGCGTTACTTCATCCAACAAATTCCTGCTCAGCAGAGGCCTTCAGAAACACGAGACATTCTTTTCTTTCAGAGTCTCCTCTCATAGTTACAGTAAACACAGTAAAATGCATTCATATCACACATTAAATACATTGAGGTTTGGTGTGGGTATAAAAGAAAAATATTTTAAAAATAATTTTGTTCTTGAAATGATTTCTGGTTGACTATCACATATAAACAATCATGATACCGGAAAGGTGACAAGAAAATGACAAGAAATTTGAGGTCTAAGAGGAAAGCAGTGATGGAAGTAATACGCATTATGCTGCTGGCTACATGACATACCCAGTGAGTGACAAAAATCTGTATGCATTCAAATTCCTCCAAAACTTGCTTTGTGGTGGAGAGGAAACAAATGGTTTAGCTCCAACTATTAAAGCTTAATGTGGACTTAGCATCCTCTTGAGGATGCACGCAAAACTTAGTGTTACCTTGCAGTTCAGATCACAGACTCCGAGACAAGACAATCCCGTTCACATTCCAGCTCTGCCTATTAACTAGCCATGTGACCTCGGGCAAGTTAATTAACTACTCTGTGCTTAAGAGTTTCAGGAGAGTAAAAGGTTAAAACTCTTATGCGAGAGGAGAAATGAGTTAGTGTGTATTTACTGTCCTCCTCGTCCAGATGAGAGCATGTTTGGAAAGACTTCCAGATGTGGAATGTGGGCCCTGAGAACTGACAAAGAATCAAGCAGAAAGTCTCCAGGGTTTTCTGAATTACTCCAGTGGGATGGCACCTGGTAATGGCAGGGACAATGGCAGGGACACTGTCTGGAGCTGCACGCGGTGCCTTCCTGATGGGCACACCTGCACTGTCCTGTATGATCTGCCCCCCACCCCACTCCGCCACAGTCTGTGTCTGACGCCCACTGGTTCACAACAAGCTCCCGTGGCCCAGCACTCCAACACTGCCCCTTGGCGTGTACTCTCCCCGTGTTGGACCACGCCTGAGAATATAACTACGATGGACTTCCTGCCTCTGGACCTGCTGATGTGTTTTGTCATTATCCTTCATTAGCAGAGAACCTTAGGCAAATGGCTGCATCATACACTAGGGCAAATCGGTTTCTTCAAAATCTATTAAATGAATGGGGGAAATGTTTGACTAAGTAGGTTTGTAACTTATACATTTCTGTGAATTAAAAAGAAAATCTATTTGCAGACTAAATTTCTAGCAATCCAGGTATATCTGGAGTAAAAAGCATTTGGTTATATCTAGAGTTAAAAAGCATATCACACTGTCTTCTCTTACATGAATGAACTGATGAGGAACTATGATTATACTGACTGTGACAAAGTAGCTTTCAAATAAAAAAATAAAAATGACTTACTTTAATAGATTCTAGTTTCAGAAGATTTTTTAAAATAAAATTTTATTTAAAGTAACATTCACTTCTTCCATTCAGGCCCACTTCTAAAATGTTTAAAGACTTTTAAACAGCCTCAATGATCAGTTTTCAACTGTTTAAGGATTTTAAAAAATGTACCGATGTTAAAAATAATTTATTAACTATGGAAGACTCAAAAAGGAATCTAGGTCAGTGTATCTTTGAGGCAGGGATTTTTAAAAAAACAACCAATATAAATTACAAAAAGAGAAAAAGAGAGAGACATATCTCCACCCTCAAGAAAAATGTTCTAAAACCCAACATCTTGCTTTCATTTTTCTTCAATCCTATGCTAGTATATCATGGTCAGTTACTCTAATATTTAACATTTAAATTATGCATCTGGAATTAGCAAGGGAAGCTCTTGAAAGCCAATAGTTTATGCTCTGATGCAGGTAAGAAACGCCAGTTTATCTGTTCTTTGAGTATTTCATTTCTGTGATAGCCATTTAGTAAGGCCGACCCCAAATCCTTCCCTGAAGTGACTGTATGAGATGAACAGATGTACTGTAAGGCTCAAGTTATACTGCACTAAAATGGCAGCCGAGCTTCCTGAATTTCTATACAAGAACCTGACAGGAGCAGGCACTGAGGACAGAGATCTGAGGAACGTCCCCAGCGAGCAGATGCTTGAAAGTCTGGGCAAAGGCAGTGTGCTCTGTGGCCCTGCTTATGGATAGCCAGGGCCACCTAAAAACCACATAGGCACACACAGCCCCAGAAGGGAGTCAGCCTTTAAGCAATGTTCCCAGGGCTGCCACTAGCAAACTAGGCCCTGGTGACCCTTCCCCTGGTGGGTACTGCTCAGCTCCAGGCACAGGTGACCCTTCCCCTGGTGGGTACAGCTCAGCTCCAGGGTACACAAACACAGCCTGTGCTCTGAGCTCCCTCTGTCTGTGGGGACAACCTACACAACTGTGCGTGGCAGCCCTGGGAGCACTCAGTGTGGACGCCTGCTGGTGCCTCCAATCCAGGCTTTTGTCCCTGCTCTGGCATCTCTGCCTGCACTTTCAGTTACAAATGGGAAGACAGAATTATTTCAAACAGTCCCACAATCAAGACTGGGTCTCATTAAGATGCTTGTACCATGAACCAGCCCCAAAGTGAAAGAGTGGTTTAAGAAATGTAATCGTTTCCTCCTACAGGGATGTCACGCTGGGACTCACCGAGGTAATTCCAGCCACATGACCCAGGATGGGGACCAGTCACTAGGTGGGGCCATGTTGTGGTTGGAGTCCAGGGCTGTGAGGCTGCTGCAGTCTTCCTCTGGCTCGTGTTCCTTGACTTCCAAAGCTTTGAGCACCACCGAGGAGGACGTGCTTTTCAGTAACGTCACTGCCTCGCTCCGGCTCACCTCTGTTAGCTCAGTCCCATTCACATTCAACAAAATGTCACCTGAAGGCCAGAGAAGCAGAAGCCATCTTTACTGAGAGTAAACAGGGCCTCCTACTTAAAGTGCAAGGGGCAGGGACTGAGTGGGTTGTAGGGATGTGGAAAGGGTGAGGGGTGTTCCACATGAGGTAAACAGTGTGTGCATTCCAAGGTACTGGTAAATTTTGATTGGAGAAGGGACGGAGAGAAGAAGATATATTAGCCTTATTCACTATTTTCAAAGAAAACCTACTTTTTCGCTCCATTTTGCTACCTGTTTTTAGCACATGGTAGAAGCTCCAGCACTTGCACAGAGCCCGGTGTGCGGTGGACACCTGATGAATGTGAACTGACATGACAGTGTATGGAAGAGGGGTCTACAGGAGTTAGGGAAAGTGGGCTTGCAACTGTGCTCTTAAAGAGGCAGAAAGAAGAGTTCATTACAAAGGTGAAAATAGCTACCTCTGGTTAAGCACCTACTATGTACAAGACCATCTCCGTATACCCTGTCATATAATCCTCTAGCTCATTCTCTTGCTAACAAGTCACGTTGTTTGGCCTTTTTGCTCTCCCACTAGGTGCTTGCAGAAAAGCAAGCAAAATTAATATATCTATCTCCTCTCTCCCTGTTTTCTATTCTTTTGTCTTCTTCCTGTTTTTCTGTCTCTCTTAGTTCATAATTGTTTTATAGAGAATGACCACAGCAGGAGCAAAAAGACAAGAGGAGAAAGACGGGGAGGGCTTGAGTCCTTTCTGACCCATCCACTGGGTGATAACCCCCCACCACCGCCCCGGGGCTCCTCCAGCCGAGCAGCTGTACTTTGGAAACTTCACACTTTATCTCTTGAATCTGGATCTTATGACATGAGATAATCCTGCGTCCATCGAGCCAACCCTTCACATGAGTTGACAACAGTATTAAGGATACGTATTTATAGAGGCAAATTTTATATCAACTTCCTTTACTCCAAGTAGCCCACAACATGAGAGATTAATGTACTGAAACACTCTCCACCAATGGGGAAGTACCTAGCGCGGTACTTTCACTTAATATATATTCAATGAATCAAATTTATCAAATGACTTCTCCTATCCAACCCATAAAATGGAGCAATTTATGAATTGGTATCATC
The DNA here is from genome assembly GCA_963574355.1 of Loris lydekkerianus. Taxonomy (NCBI): domain Eukaryota; kingdom Metazoa; phylum Chordata; class Mammalia; order Primates; family Lorisidae; genus Loris; species Loris lydekkerianus. Next base: position 20,213 of record CAUYPK010126425.1, read on the forward strand.
ACTGGATCAACCCAGTGAAGAATCACTTAGAATGAAAGGAACCAAATCATGCTGTTGACTAGAGACAATTTGTCCATGACTGTAGCAGTTCCCTACGAGTCACTGGGATAGGTTGGCAGTTCTATCTTTTTACTGGCAGGCAAGTTGTCCCGTATCAACCTGTATGAACTAGAAGTGAAACCCCGTTTAGGAACTCTACTCAAACCAGTCATGGTCAATAGGTAACAGATGTCCTTACCAGATCAATCTAACCTTCTCTTAATTCTGAAAATAGTTACCCAACATGGTGAAGTGCTTATTCTCATAATACTCTGCCACCCCAGTGCCTTAAGACCCTTGACTTTTTACCTTTTTTTATTCTTCCATCTCTGCTTATGACTCCTCCAGGCTCGACACTGATGACATAGATTGGCAAATCCCATTCCCTATGTGATGCTCCCCCTGCAACAGTCATGCCAAGAGATTCACTGGGGTCTTTTCGGATACTCACAACCTTCTCTCGACAAGTAACTGCAGGATGAGGGAGCTGAAGGCACAGACAGAAAAACATTGCACATGTATTCACATTTGGATTTGCATTTTCTACACGAGAAAACTGCCAAGATTATATAAATTACATAAATTGAATAAATATGATGGTGATCCTTGAAACCACGGAGAAAGACACTATGAAAACCCTCACCTAACCTATGTCCACCATAATAGAGTGGCTTTATCTCCACATCCTATAGACTAACTCAGAGAAAGTTTACATTTCACGGGGAACAGTTAGAATGGAGGGAGGGACAGGATGGAGAAATAGTAAACATTCAAAGTGAATTGCACCTAAATTTTGTCAAATGAGTCATTTATTCCTGATAGCAGAGAGTCAGAATTAAAAAAAAAATTCTTATCATTTATGAATATCAGGAATTTTTTTCTAAATTAAAAAAGAAATCGTATTTTATATAGTGTCTTATTACCTACTTCCTAAGTGTGTACCAAACAGGATTGTCTATGCTGAGCCAAGAAATGTTTAGCTGAGCCACGAGAGGCTCAAGACAATGACTAAAGTGCCACAAATAAGATGTGTCCACGTGTCCTGCCTGTGTTCCCAGGGCCTCTTACAGTCCTTACCAGTGAGATTCACATTAGCAATGGAGAAACCCGAGGCTCCCCGTGGAGCCTTCACCTGCAGAGGAGCCTGACTGCGGCTGGGGAGCAGGAGAGTTAAATGTGGCAGAGACCATCTTTACCATTTGTCTTTTCTCCCCACTTCTCCACGCCTGCCTCAACTTTGGACACTTAGGAATGTTCCCTCATGTTTAAAAACGTAATTTATAAAGCTGATTAAAAAATCTTACAGGCATCTGAGTATTTATCACTTGAACTATAAAAGTGTATTTGCCTTGGATTTTTAAAATAAAACATTTTAGACAAATAAAAAGAAGTATAAATAACAATAGAATGTCCTACCATGTACTTCAGAACCCAGGATTAGAAATGAACATTCCACATACAGTTAGTCCCTATCTGACTTTTCTCTGCTCGTATTTCTTTTCTCTCCCACAGAGGTAACCACACTCCTAAATTTGGTGACTGTTGTCCCTTAACTTGTCAATTGGCTAAAATCTTTTTGTCCCACAAATCCTGGTTTGACTTCTTTGGTATTTCTTTGAATCGTTTAAGTGGTTTTCAAAAAGTCACATTGTTTCCTAAATAAACAACATTTTAGTAGCATAAAAACCTAAACAATTAAAGTGCCCTATATATCTTAAGTTTTGTTTTAAATATGCCACCTTTTTTGTGAGGGCATCTCACAAAGTCAGATATAAATTAAAATGAAAATAAATACAATTCCCCACTAGGCCTGTTAGCAGGCGTTAAGTCACATGATAGAGGGTTGTAACAAAAGTATGATTAGATCCTCCGGGCTCTTTCCATGACTCACGGTGGGGAGGTGGAAGGAATTACAAAACCACAGTGTGGATGGAGACCTCATTTCCCGTAATTTAATGAATTAGGATATAATATATTTCAGTTAATTCAACTAAAATTAATTAGATAAAAATGTTAAGCAATTAGTTAATTAAACCAGTCAACTAGTTCAACTTAAAGACTATCAGTTCAACTTAAACATGCTGACTTATTAGCAAAAAAGACACAAGTGAGTTTTTACACATTAAACATTTTAGCAGGATATACTTGGTCTGTCTGGATTGCTTACTGTAAACAAACATGGAATTTATGAATTTATGGGGCATGTCTTGCTGGAGAATAGCCTGTATCTTGCAGGCTCTGTAATTTACTGAGTATAAAGCAGAGATGCTCCAAAATCAAAGTGTTTCGAGTACTGTTTCTGCATACGTGCATTGCTCAAAAACTCAGCTTGTGAGTTATTCCAACCAAAGCATGGCTTATTGTAGAAGGAAAGGGGTGTTTCCTACTCTCTGTTGCAAGACAAATGGGCCATCTATAAGATATTCTTTTAGTTACAAGTGATGTAATGAAACCAGAAACCAAACACAGAAGCTCCCTGTCATCACAACAGGATGGCACGCCAACCCACTGGACCCTCACTTTGGGCCAAACAAGGCTTGTGTTGCTTAGACACGCACGCAAATGGGAAGGTACAAGCCACAGACAGAAGTACAAAGGGGCTGAGCCATCTCATTTATACATAGTCTGCAAACTGCTAGCTGGAAGGATGGATTCTACCTAAGATAAATTCTACTTGGTCCATAGTGTTTTAAAATTTTTTTTTGTATTTGAATGTCATGAGACAGGACATGTGCCCTGTGGTTTGTCTCACATCTCACCACTCCCTAATGTCACATGAGTTTTTAAATTATCTTCCTGGCCCTTTGGCAAATGCAAGCATATTAAAAATGGTAGCAGAAGCATTATTTTAATTTCTAGGCAGATTTAGAAATTAAAAAACCAGAAACCAAGAAAGCTTCTTATTTCATGTCCAAGTGAAAGGAAAACATTTATTAAGTAAAGTGTCTCTTGGTTAAAAAAGTGACATCTATTTGGCTTAGATTGGAAATTAGGTCTCCATAGGAGGTCTCCATGGTCTGGTTCCAAAACCCTCCTGCCTTTTCCTCTCTCCTGCTTGGATGGCAGACCTGGGTTATCTCACCAAGGCTTGAGACTTTGGGCCTTTAGTTTCACAAGTCACAGTGTTTCTTTAAGTCACAAAGTGCAGAGGTGGTACTTAGAAATGATGAATGAGCAGCCTTCCAAGACTTGGCTCCTTCTAGGAGCAGCGGACATGCCCCGGCTGGGCCTTACCTTGGGAGAGTTGCTCCTCCGCCCTGGCCCTGGGGACTGGCTGCCGTTGCTGCTCCAGCTGGCTTCCTGAAAGATGTCAGGGCTCTGTTCTCGGACCTGGCGGGACACGATGAAATGAACGCGTCTTTCACTGGCCTGGGTGAGAAGACATGGGCATTAGCCACTCCCAGAGCTTCTATCCACAGCATCTAGCACCCAGGGCTAAGAACCAAGACATGACTTTGGCTGTAGTTCTTTTTGCTTTTTATGGGAAAATATTGTTTCTAGTCATTTCTATGCCAGTGCCCATCTTATAATTTGGTAAAAGTATGAGAGCTTTTTGCCTTGTATTTAAACCAGGAGTAAGCATTGCTCCAAGGGAAGACCTAGGGAAGGTTTAGTTCCTTTCAGTCTTTGAGAAGACATTATTAGGGCCAGGCCTGTTTGCTCATGCCTGTCATCCTAGCACTCTGGAAGGTCAAGGTGGGAGGATTCCTCAAACTCAGTTCAAGACCACGTCCCTACTAAAAATAGAAAAACTAGCTGGGCATTGTAGTGGGTGCCTGCAGTCCCAGGTACTTGGGAGGCTGAGGCAGCAGGGTCACTTGAACCCAGGAGTTTGAGGTTTCTGTAAGCTAAGTTGACTCCATAGCACTCTAGCCTGGGCTTTAGACTCAGGGAGAGAAATCCCAAGTCTGACAGTCACACACGTTTGGGTCTGCCAAAATTGAACACTCCAGAAGTACAGGGATGATTTAGTAGACTCTAATATAGCTTGATTGGCCAAGCATGGTGCCTCATGCTTGTAATCCCAGCAACCAGGGAGGCCGACTGAGGCAGGAAGATCGCTGGAGGCCAGGATTTGAGACCAGCCTGGGCAACAGCGTGAGACCCCATCACAAAAATTCAGTGCAGCCTTGTCAGCCTTATCAGGGTCTTTTGCTTTCTTTCTTTACCTTTTATATGACTGTTGCTAATTCTGATTACCAGTCCTCCATTACATCCTTCAGTATGTGAACACACATTCAAAAGAGCAAACTGAAAGAGAAAGGTCCATCTCACATGACACATTTACACCCTGGTTTTCTGCCACTGATCAGTTCCACATGTGTCTGGTAGGAAGGCTCGTTATTCCAGAAAGGCTGACTGGTAAGATTTCAGACCCACAGAGCAGAGAGACAAACCTTAGCTTTGTGAAACACGTGAGAACAGGGCTCCCCGATGGCCCCAGCTGAGGTAGCCATGTATCATTTTAGTAAGTTGATAATGGACGAAGCAGGGATAGACCTGACTAGAGAAGTCCCCAAGAGGACCAGGTTTAGGGACAAGATGAAGAGGAAAAGAGTGAGATCTGGTGGGTCCTCTCTTCTGCCCAACCCTTGCCCACTCACCACCATAGCAGAGAAGGATGCTGATCACCCCACCCACCTTCTTCCTTCACGGTGTGGCTCTCCCACCACAGGAAGGGCACGCCATGAACAGGATTGGGGGCTGGGGGGAAGACCATGCCCTTCTTTACTGGCCTGGACAGTGGGAGGTATCTGTTCTCTGCCTGCTGGTCTATACATGTTGTTACCCTAAACTACACAAAGTTAAAATCCCAGCTCCCAAGATGGGGCTATTCGGAGGTGGGGCCTTTGGGAGGTGACAGTCATGATGGCTGATCCCGCATCATGGGGTCAACGACCTTATAAATAGTCCCCCCTCTTCGGCTGTGTGAGGACACAGTGGGACAGTGTCGGGTATTCGCAAGCAGCCTCCCGGATACAGAGTCCGCTGCACCCTCCTGTTAGACTCCCCAAGCTTCAGAACTGGGAGAGTAAATGTGTGCCATTTAGAAGCTGCCCAAGTTAGGGCTTTGTGTTATGGCAGCAGAACAGACAGAGGCACTGCCTCTCCACCTCTTCCTTCCAGAAACATGACTCTCCCACTCAGGAATTAGGACCTAGTTTTTAAAACCTTAAGCAGAAAGAACCCACCAGTGAAAAACAACATCCCCCCGGCTGACCGACAAGAACCAGCCCAACCTTCACGACTTTGCACTCTTATATTATCAAAAAGCTCTTCTCAGGGTTCTCTTCAAACTTAGGAGTCATCAGTCAGGTGGCTGGGAATAAGAACTTTTAAAGGTAACCGCTAAAGCTCAGTAAGAGGGTCTGTGTGGCCAGGTCTAATTTCACTCCGTACAAATTAGAAAATCCTTCCAAACACCACCCCAAGGGCAGCTGGAGTGCCCAGCGTCCTTCGCACGCAGCCTGGCCATCACTTGTCCTCTGCCCAGCCAGCTAACGTGCCTGCCCTTTGTTCTCTGGCCTGGCTTGAATTCCCTGGTGTTTCTCATCACATACAAAGCCTGTGTCAGAAGAGAACAAAACTAATGAGCCCAGGAAGCAATCATGAAAAAACTGACATGAAGTCTGAGGTATTAGCCAACTAAATGCAGTTCTGGGAAGAGTATTTTGCAATAACTGTGTCTCCTTCTTTGTTCTGTAAGCCTCCCTTATGCTACGAAGGTTATCTTTGGGAACTCTCTAAATCAAAAATTACTAAAAGATAAGAAATAGCAAACATGCAGGTCAAAACCTCAATTATTAAGCTCCAAGTTGCTCTCTTCTCTTAGGGGAAACTCCGATGTTTTGAAAGATCTCAGCACCAGGCTTGTCTCTAGTGCTACGTTCCTGGTAATCAAGGAGCAGCCACATGATACAAGTAGCTGGTAAGACCGGGGAAATTTTAGACATATACATGGAATCATCTTGCCAGGAAAAATCCAAAAATTGCCAAGAAGCATTCTGCAAGAACTATTTAATTCATATTTTTGAGCACCGATTTCTCACGGGATTTTCAAATACTGGCTCTGGTATTAAGTTGTTGGCATGAATAATACTTCAATAAACAACTCTGGTATCAATTTTATTGGAAATAAATTCTCTGCAAGGCTGATCTGTGGCTCTTACCAGCCACCTTGTAAATTGCTCACAAGGACATCCTATTTAATGCACTTTCATGGTGTCTGAAGATATGAGGTGAGGAGTGGGCTCATGGGTTTGTCCCGGTACTAAATCTCATGAGCAGCTGAGTTCGGTACAGAGAAACAGCCCTGAACACCAAAGAATCTTTTTTTCCACTAGTGTGAATGTGGTGTGAGCACGAGGGAGAGGCCCAGAAACACCGGCCTTGTTTGTTTCACGTTCATGTGTGAGCCTGGAAGCACATATAGCAGACCTGTCATTTTAATGACAAATGGTCAGAGGAAGAGCCTGCTGCAAGTCAGAACGAGGACAGCCTCCCTCTTGGATCTCTTGGGAAGTTGCGATTTGGGCACAAGGATGAATTAACAATTATGGCTATCTCATTAGTAGATAAGGCTTGAAGTGTCCTCTCTTCTCTCCCTTAAACATCCTAGGTACAGAGCTAGGCAAATTCTGGACACGCTGCAGAGCCTGATTGCTGTATCACACTCCCCTTTGTCTCCCAGGAGCCCAGGCATTCAACTCCCTCCTTCCTACAGGTTATGGGAGGGATCTGATGCCATCCGCATCCTCCCTTACAGAGTTGAGCTCACTAGCAGGCTGTCAACACAGAATTCTGTCCCCATGGAGCTTTTCCTACTTCAGGGACAGTCGGAGGGGATGCCTTGAAAAAGATAATGGGGAACACACTTAAGAGTCTCCACAGGTGGGACCAATTACTCCTGGCTGAGCAAATAGGAAACATCTGAAATTCAGGGAAAACCAGAGGGTTAAAACTGGACGTTGTTTCTTGCAGAAGGGCTTGTTTTTTGCTGCTTTGTTTAACGACTGCTTTTCTCTGTTCTTCTGAGGTTTGCCTCAAAACTGCTGATAAGGGATCAGGATGGGACTAAGCAGAGACCAAAGAAGGGACCACAGTCCAGCGGCCTCTGTTATATTTACCCATTTTAAAATAACAAAAGTCTATTTCTTATAGCCGGCAGCAGGAGTCTCAGATCTTTCTGAGGGCAATAAATCCTTTGTGTTCAGCTTGCAAATGGCTATTTTCACTCTGAAATCCAGCAAGGCTGTGCAGTACTGCTCACACTGTCCGATGTAGCACAGACCAGAAACGGTATGGAGAGATGGGAGATGAAGACTCCATATGCCTGGGGCAAGGAGAGGCATTTTGCAGAGCTGTACGTTAGAGATAGGGGGTCCTTCTCTGTCCCAGCATTGCATGGGACCCCAATGTGTGAGCTTCTCACCTGTAGCCAAAAGCTTCACCTGTTTGTAAAAGGGGACTGGAGTTAAAGCGAATGCATTATAGCATTTGTTTTTCTAGCATATGAGTATATGCTTACATGTCTATAGCAAACCACATAAAGTCCATGTGGGTTCATTCATGGCATTTCCTGTGCTAGCTTTAAAAAAGTTTCAAGTTAAGGTTAAGAGTTCCCACCCTTCCCCCCGCTATGTCCCAGGGTATTCTTGTATGTGTATATGAACACTCAAAGGGGGAACTCCCAGCCACTACTGGACCTCAGGCCTGTGTTGTTCAGAGTGGGAAGAAGCTGTACACAGCCCCGTCGGTCCACAGGAGGCCTGTGCTTGATAGGGTGGGCCCCTAGTTACAGAGACAGGTGGCAGCTATAGTGAGATTGATAAGAACATGAGCTGCTTACAGACCTGTCTCCAGGTGGGGCTTCATGCTTCACACAAGGCTTTAATGATCATGTCTTTAAAAAATTACCCTACATTCCCCCCTGGTTTCTCTCCCAAGGATCTCAGAGTGAGGTAAGTATCTTCAAGTATCATCTTGTTCATTCATCTTGGCCTCACAGAGTCCTCAGGGAGTTGGGGAGCACTGATTCTGCACAGTCAGAAAGTCACAGATGTGCGAGAGATGTCAGACATCATCTAAGCCAACATTTCCTCTAAAGCCTGTAGCTTGAGTTCCCTCAGCACCCTTGCCGTGTGTCACCCAGCTCACGCCTCAGTGCCTCCAGTGACGGAAAGCTCACTGTGTCCCACAGCAGCACAGGCTGCTTCCAGATGGCACTAATTAGAAAGTTTGTCCTCGGGTTGGGATAAAGTGGACATCTTCTTGCCTGCCCACTCATCTGCTTATGTCCTGTAGGGCAAACCCAAATCAATTTCCATGTGACAACCCAATTTGCAGATGCAGGTCACTGACGTCCCAAAGCCCTTCTTTCCAGGTCAATTATTTGTAGTTTCTTCAGAATTTAATGTTTTCAAGATCACAAAAGCCTGATGAATTCTGAACTCACTATAACAAAGCCGGGCATGTGTGTGCACCTACACGGAATTAGACCCAAAAGTTGAGTTCTGGTCTGACCAGCATAGAGAAGCGTCTTTGCTGACAAACCAGCTGCCCTGACTCCCTTGCTGATGGATTCCCACTGTGCCACTTCGCACAGTCATGGGGGGTTGTCTCTAGGCTCTGTGAAACCCTGGACTCTGTAAATGTCTGTCTCCACCATTTTTGATTCATTGGAAGGTGACAAGAAGTTCTCAGGACTGCACTATAGAATTATAGCAGCACAGCCACCTCTGAGACCACGTGACAGCACGGATCTTGTGTAGCAATGCACAGCTGGAGGCATCGGAACCAAAAACCATGCCATGAAAACACCAAAGTCATTAGTCATTCCCCCTGACGTGGCAACATGCTACACAATGAGGGCTGGGAACAAAATCCCGGCCTTTACTCACCTTCCGTGAGCAAAAGGACCTCTGGGGGAAATTCCTCCCACTGGGCAATGAGGGAGAGGTTCCAGAAACATAACCTTGGAATGAGTTAAGGGTATGCTGTAAGTTGATGTTCCCTATAAAATGAGCTTGGTAAAAGCAAGTCTGGTACATGTTAATTAATTTACTGTTGAAACTTCAGCACCCAGCACTGTGGTGCCCGGCACATTCTAAAAAGAATCTATGAGTATCTTCTTCCAGAGAAGTCAGGTTGCTCCATTGACCTAAAAGCAGCCAGAGGAGGCTTTGAGGAAAAGTAGTAAATAAGACATTAGGGTTTGATCAGGGCAGAAAAGGAGAATTAGGGCAGCAAATTTGGTCTATTTTTCCCACTTTTATAGCTCCACATTAATCCTTATATTCCCAGAAGTACATATCTTTAGATGCCAAAAAATTACTGATCATGATAATATAGACAGTGACTTACACAGGGTTATACACATATCAGTGAGGTCCAAGTGAGAATTTATTTCTTGAGTTCTTAAATCTGCTGAGTGCTGAGTAAAATCACATATTTTACATATTTATAAAATTCTAAGTTGAAAAACTGTGCAGTTTACCAAGCACATTTTATCAAGAATGTGTGATATTTGGAGCCTTATGTAAAAATCACTTGGCCTTGAGAATTCAGCTCGGGGAGTTTTTAAAACGATCTCTGTAGCGTTTGGTGTGTGTGTACTGTGCATTCTGTTCATGACACTATCCAGGTGAGACAATTCACTTCAGTAGGGATGTGCTTCCCCATTGGTTGTGCAAGTCTGTGAAAGAAACACATACACCCATCAGGTCTTATTTCAATGGTGATTCTTACTGGTACCGAGGAGTTGAATGTTTAAATTATCTGGAAACGTTTGCCCATTTTCCAGGTATCCAGCAGAACTCACGAGCTGGAATCCTTTATTCAGAACAAATGTAGGTAACACAACTAGTCCGTTCTTTACTTTCTGGATCTGTCTAAAGGCCTATCACATTTAAAACAAATTTGAAGAGCCTGGTTGTCAGGTATTCTTTGATGAAATAACTTCCCATTTAAACATTAATCGCTATAAGGCAAAAACAATCACATATCTGCCACTATTAATGAAAATCCCTTTTATCACTTCTACAAATGGCTTTGAATATTTTCAGCTTCTGCACCAAATATGTGGGTGACCTAGGGGAACAAAAGGCACAAGAGAGACCTCAAATTTGAGATTCATAATTACTTTCTTCACTTATTAATTGTATATGCTAGAATGACAAAAATAAATATTAACTCACTGATCCAGAATCCCAGACAGATAAACACATCTCAAAATAAGCATACCTCTCAGAATAAGGGCTTCTCACATTGACTCCTGGGAGGACGGTGCTGACCCCCCCACAGTTCAAGATACCGAGACCTCTTTATTCCCGAGTGTCTCAAATCTTTGGTCCTGAGTTCTTTGTTCTGGTATTTTCACTATGACATTAGATACTTCCAAAAAGCTGTCTCTTTGATACAGTTTATGCCAGTCATGATGATCAAAACTCTTGAGAAACTGACAATGGAGAAAAATAATATTGTACTAAGTGATCAAATAAGGCCTCTACCTCCTTAATGTCACTCTTCTCCAAAGGGCCTGACTCTTAATGTCTCTCTCACCTGGGGTCTGGCCAAGCCTGGCTGCTGCTGAGTAAGCTGAGGTTAGGACTCATCATATGTAATACTGGTCAAACACAAAACAGTTCTGGTCTCTCTGTAATAACTCTTCTCTGAAAAATGTAGAGAAAAGCCAAACGCGGGGTACTGAGGGTGAGAACACAACCAAAAGAACATGTTGTCTGGGTATTTCTTTGTAAGGCCAAGTGATTCATGGCACAGACATACAAAGGCAACGTGACCAAGGACTGGTTAGACATTTGAGACCCAACCTTTGAAGAGTATTTAGTTTAATCCCCTCAGGCTGTTGTGTGTTACAAGTATCACATAGATAAAATTTGCTTTTTAGAAACAGCAAGAGTTTGTTTAGCTGAATTTTTCCTGCATTCTATTCTGTTTTTCTATTTCTTTTCCAAATAGCTTTGCTATAGCTCCTTTTTTTTTTTTTTTTTTTCAATGCTTTGTAAGCAGGAAAAACTTGAAAAAGCTAGTAAGCAAAAGAATCTTTTGGGAAGTCCCACTGTTAGGCAAGATTTGATTTCATAAATTAACTTTCTCATAGAAAAAAGTTTTTGCTCTTCTGCTATTAATCTAAGAAAGTAAAATGCCACTTGTAATCGAGACTGTTCCAAATGACATGATGACTAAGAGGGGTTTTTTGCCTGTTGTGAAGGATCGTTGGCAAAGATTATCTTACAGAATGTGAGTTGCACTCTTTGACCTGCAGAGGGAGCTAATAAGTCTACTACCAAAAGAAAACAAGTTAAACAGTCTAGTTTTTAAAATGGGGGGGAAGCGGGAAGCTAAGAATGTATTTTTTCACAAAGAAAAAAACAAGATTCTCCGTTTTCCATGTGTAAATGTTTTCATAACATTAGCCTTTTTGTGTTCTCACCCATTGACACATGGAGGCTGGAAACCACCTGCTTAGTGCTGACTTAGCTGCAATGGGGATCAAAGACAGAATTCTACTCCAAACTTGTGGAGGCCAGGGACTGCCAGGCTGGTGCACATTGTACTTGATGCCTCTTGGCACAAAAATGCCACTCAACCAATAATCACTGGACAAATTCAAGGGGACAAAGAGTAGGGATGACATCTTGGGGACCAATAGCACATAAAAGTAGAGTTGGTGCTTCTTTGGTACATGGTTTAATAACAAATCACTGTGGAGAAAGCATGTCTACATGTTTATAATTTGACTCTGTTTATTCATTCAAAAATATTTGAGTGTGTACTGGTGCCAGACATGGCCCTAAATGCTTGGATAAGTAAAATAATTAGCTGGTAGCCAAGAAGGAAAGCCAATTAGAGGATATAGCACAGGTGTGTGCACACACATTGTGGTTAGTAGGATTGTCAGGGAAGGTCCCTCTGAGGAGATGACAGTTGAGGAGAGACCTGAATAAACTGTGGAAATGAGGAATGCAGATATCTGGAAGATTCTTCTAGGCAGAGGAATAGCAATAATATTGGCCCAGAGGTGGAAAAGTTCCTGAAATGTTGAAATTTTTAATCTAAGTGTCTTGGGAAGCCTTGGCAAGCTGAGAGAAAGAGAGGTATGGCTGGCTGGCTTCATAAAGAGGTGATTCTCACTGGTGCATGAGGAGCAGAATGGGGCTCTGGCAGCAACCTAGACCGAACTGATGGTGACCTGGCCGATGGAGGCCACAGAGGCAGCGAGAAATGGGAGGGGGAGGAGATTCAAGATTTGTTTTCCCTGAAGTCAGAGGATAAATGGTGAGGCCCTTTCTGGAGACTGGGAAGGACTGAGGGAGAGCAGGTTTGGTGAGGAGTAGAGCTGGCGTGGGGAGACGCTGAGGACTCAGATTTAGGTGCTAAATTTAAGATGCCTTGACACATTCTCAGAGAGACCCCAAAGCAGGTAGTTGAACATGTAAGTGTGGTGGTCAGAGGAGAAGTCAGGGCTGGGCACATGACCTTGGAGCAGATGACATGCTCCCCACCCGGGTTTTGTTCTCTATCTCTCCCAGGGCTTGAGTGTGGGCCCTCTAGGAAAGATAACACCATGAGGACTGAGAGGCGCCTCGGAACTGGGACAGCGGGTGTACGTCCTGTCTTGGAGGGCAGAGGGAGCGGAGTAAACCTGCCCACCCCACCCCCGTCCCAGGCTGCCCCGTCAACGATGACAGCAATACCACCCACCACTGTACTCCAAGAAGAGGGAAGAGCGACTACCAGAGACAGTGAGCTGAGCTGCCAGCACCCAGGGGCACTCCTGACCAGACCCCAGGGCAGGGACCTTCCTTTGTATTTAGATCATCAGGTCCTTGAAGGCAGCTTCTGTTTTTGCATTGTCATCCACCAGGAACTTGGTTCAGATCCAGTCAGTCTCTGCTGCAGACTCAGGGTGAATCTCAGAGCACCGACACTTCAGTCACCGAGCAGGAGGCTCACAGTGTATCTCAGAGCCTCGATGCTTCAGTCACGGAGCAGGAGGCTCAGGCTGTATCAGAGCATTGACACTTCGGTCACAGAGAAGGAGGCTCAGGGTATTTCAGAGCATTGACACTTCAGTCACGGAGCAGGAGGCTCAGGGTATTTCAGAGCATTGACACTTCAGTCACGGAGCAGGAGGCTCAGGGTATTTCAGAGCATTGACACTTCAGTCACGGAGCAGGAGGCTCAGGGT